>NMRB01000254.1:359799-377055 GCA_002633025.1 Notospermus geniculatus | reverse complement strand
TCTCGCTCAATCCACCCTTGCCTGAAACTACCCACATTTCCACTCGCATTGCCGCCGAGAGATGAGCGGCCAATCAGAGCTCTCGCTGAGCTGTCACCTCGCCTCCAGGAACTGAGCAATTAACGAAGTACACGAAATACGTAGTGTATGTGACCAGATGCACCTGGGCGCGAGGTGAATCAACAGAGCAAACATGGCGGCTTCAGAACTTCGATCTGTTGCTTGGGGGTCAGAAATTTGCGGAAAATACAACGTTTCGTAGCTAGCTTCACATCAGAAGGATACTATTCACGTGTTTGCATCAGGGAAGGACTTGTTTGTGTCAAATATGACCGGGAAAGTGATACCATTCATGTTTTACTCGGCTTCAACTGCGTCGAAGTTCAGATGTCACTGTGGACTACTAATGTATGCGAGGACTTTCCTGATTGGCTCTCAAGTTGGCTCTTCTTTCTATCGATGTTCTTCGCGATTTAACAAAATAATTATTGTTTTTTTTGACGAATTATGCTGTAAAATGAAGGATTTTGATATCAAGTAATAAAGAACACAGGTATGCTTAACGTTGAATATGTTTTTGGGTGAGATATTTTCTTCTGGATTATATTTGTTGACAGCAGTGGGGGCGAGCGTGATAAACGGCACAGTCTGCTGCGAGTGGAATTCAGGAGGGAAAATGTCAAGGGTGAAGGGAGCGTAGTTCGAAGGGCGGAGTGACCGTAGGCCTTAATATGTCAAGATGTTTTAAATAAACTTGTTTTTTTGGAACGAGTCTACAATCCCCGACCGGAAGTACCGGTACGCGCGGACTAGGAATTCTTGCATACATACATAGATATAAAAAAAGAAGTACCGCTGCAGTGTAGGTAGGCCCAGTCGCATGTGGTAAGTTGCGTTTAGAGTCTAAGATTGAAGTGTGAAACATCGTGGTCAGGTTACACGTTGCAAGTTGCATGTTGACCAAAATAATATAGGATTCGGGGGATGGATAGCCTAGACCCTCTACGTATGAGAAATTTGCAGACCTCATAACTTCAAGCCACCAATATATGACCCATTATTGACCAATAGCATGCTGTTTCATACTTGCCGATGAACACTATCGCCAGCATATGCCAAGCCGCAGGAAATACCGCAGTGATTGCAAGTACTAAGAACGTCAAGATATGCCATCGACTTCTGTCTCCACAGAGGGCGATTGCCTCGTCCACGTCCATCGACATGATATATCCAGATTAGTCAACAGCAAAGGTTGCGGCCAGAAAGATTATCCTTAACGTTAGCTCTTGTTTCTTGGCGTAGGCCTGCTCACTCCAAAGTCTATGCAACAACTGATGGGAATACGGACACCGCAAGGAATTGTTTTGCACCCCGTCTTGCCTGTGCGTATGTTGTTTTGTAGAGAAACTGACGTATCAGTTGCAGGGCCTTTGTACTCGTCTATTTTTAAAGCTTCTAGTATATCCATTTTCCAAGACACTTCCGCTGTGAAGTATAGCAACCGACTAGAAGGGTGCAATAACCTTGAAGCTGCCAGGAAATCGGATGCTTGAGAGACTTTTTTGTTTGCAGATCACACCTGACGTGCCATAATATATCTGCAGTGATGGGTTCCTGCTTTAGGCCTAGGGCCTAGACTTCTGCCAATCAGACGGGAAACGCGTTCACTATTTTTTTGCATGATTACAACCTGTTGCCGAAGTAATTTTCGAGGTAGGCCTATGGAAGCATTCATTTTCACCGTATCCGGAGAAAGAGTTAGTTCAGCCTCGAACACACCGTACTTTCACGCTTAGCGGTCAATCGACAATATTCATGCTCATACCACTCGTACATAAATTATGCAAACTAGGATCGTTCTACGTCGACCAATGGTGTGCAGTTCTCAGGACACGCCCGGCCTATGATTGCCAAGTTCCGGCTGTGGGTTGTACTTCGCTCTGCCTCGGTTGGCTGCCTGCATGACCGTGCATGATTCGTGTACACGTCAGTCAACTGTCTCATTAGAAAACATTCGAAGCAAATTGAGGTGACTTAATTTGATAGACTGTCACCAGATTTTTCCGAAAAAAAATTCGAATAGAAGGCTTTACTTGTTTTGGTTTCGCAAGAGTCCATGCAGGTCCTTCGGGTTGAACACCATGCAGACCAGCCACTGGATGTGATAGTATGTAGGCAGATGTCGCGACCAGTTTGCCTCATGCCTGATGGATTCAAGCGTAATACCCTGACAGAGGTCTATGGCTGGAGAATGGGTCTGGGTCTGCAGGTGCCCAAGTTCTCAACGAAAGCGCTAGGGGCCGCCAAGCGGCAATTCAAATGGCAACAAGGACCGGAAAATCAGGGTTATGGAGTAGTTCAATGTATAAGTGGAAGACCGTGTCTATCAAGTATTTTGGCTGTGGAAAAATTAAAGGATGTGATTGGAAAATGACCATACTGTAGGAAGTATGTCGGTGATGATTTTCGTCCTTTTGGTCGGTCATTTGTTTGGTAAGTCAGAATTCCTTTCGTTCGTGTAGCCTACGATATAAAGATGAGGTTCCGAAAGCACGCGTGACTGTCATGGCTGGTCCACCTCACAGAAACTTTGTCAAGAAGTATGCCTGATGGGCCTTTTGACATACATGACACCAGAGCGGCACAGACCGAGTGGGTTGAGAAAATTTGGGAATGATCAACAACGAGCCCACGAACGAGGCTTACTTTTGTGACGAAGCCCGATCCATGATAGCCGTGTAATCGAAATCGAAAGGGTCGGACCTCCTTCGATGATGTATCGAATTAGATTTTTTCAAATGTGCGTTACTTAGGCCCACCACGAGAAGTCAATTGATATAACCGTGGTTGAGGGAAAACATGTTCAGGGCTGTGGTGAGGGCGTTAGGGTTTTCTTCGGTAATTTGCTGGCTGGCTTCATGGAAGGCGTTCCATATAGATTTATTTACGGATATGCCCTGGTGTAAGACATTCTAATAAAATTAAAACCACATATAAACTTTTTTTTGTACCTTGTTCACAGCCTGTCGGTATGCAGTGACAAATATATTGATCACAAATCGATTTTACATATGCCTACTATGTCGACAAAGGCGTATGTCTAGTAATATAAATACTATCGACCGATTACGAGGAGGTTGGCTATGTATAGTGTAATGCAATAAAAACACAAAAGACGAAGATGAGAGCATTTTCATCAATTAGATTCAAATCAAATTTGATGCGTGTTTTAATGAATGTTTTGATGACCTGTAATTGATTCTAGATGCTTATTGTCATTGTTGTGTACTGATGAGAATGAGGAAAAAAGTTGGATACATTTTTGACTGCCGTCCTTTCACACCTTAGAGGTCATTTTAAGAATTCGCAAGCTCAGCCCACGAGACACGTAGGCCTACAGAGTCGACGAATGTTGATTTTGAAGATACCTACTGATCACTAGGGCCTCACCTCCTACCCGCCTGTTGTCAATTTCGCATTTGTAATAGAGGCCTACTTAGGTTCCATTATTCATTTATTGCCACTTTACAAAAGCATCAACCGTGACTAGACAAATGTTAATAGCTATGTCAACCTTTGAAGGCTTGGGCATTGGATAAGAAAGGCGTTCGCGCTTCGCGTTATGAAATGATATTTAAGATGGCGAAATACTGTAGACTCCAGACGTGACTTGTATTCTTGCTTCCTCTCTTAGGTTGTTATGCTGCAGCAAAGTTTAACGCCGAGAGCGTATTGATCAAGCAACTACTCGATGGATACGAACCCTCGGCGCGACCTGTCAAAAGTTACAGCGACACACTCAACGTCACCGTGGGGTGTGTCCCAAATCAATTCAGAGATTTGGTAAGCAAAAGTACATCTTTACACATTTCAGAACTTATTTCGCCAATTAGGTATCAGTAGTTTCTCTTAACCAGGCTTTCTGTTTCCTGGTTTAGTTGCTAAAGGCTTTTTTGGAGTTCAACAAACGCTCCGATACTAAGCTGATCACTCTCTCCTGGATTGCATACCATTTTAGTACATGTACATGTACATAAGTGCGAAATCCTCATTAACAATCAGGTATAGAAAAACTCAAGTGCCACACAACTTCAACAAGAAGATTTTAATGGAAAATATTTATACAAAAACATATATATATATGAGTCCTGCCCCAAATCATTCTGTGTAAAATCGATAGTAAATTGCTTTCGTCAAGCTTTGAAAGAATAACAATAACTTTCAATTTACGTTGTATACATATCCCCTGGGATATCATAATGACTTCCAAAGTCAACAATTTGAATGTCAATTTCAGGACGAGCCACGTCAGCAGTTAGTCATAAGTATTTGGTTCCAAATTGTGAGTATCAACGGAAGTGCGGAAGTGTTCCTTAACTTATTAGTCCAAACAGAGTTTTTACGAGAGAATCGAGTTGTTCCGCTTCTGCCTTGAACATCAGTGTTTGCCTTGTCAGAAGCTGTGGCAGGGCCCCAAAGATGACCTTGCATCTCGACCACAGCATTCTGACCAATTCTTCCACTTCAACCCCATTGTTGACACGTTTTCCATCAAGGCCGCAGAGCGCCAAGTACTGTCCAATGGGTCAAAATACAGCTTTCTGCCCAACAAGTTTGACCTTGTATAATGTTAATAGGATGGACCAGCTGTTAAATACATGTAAGTGTCATTTGCTGTTTCAGTACTGGGATGACTATCATCTGAGATGGGATCCAGCGAAATTTAATAATGTCACGACGATCAGACTAAAGTCGACTCGAGTATGGCGGCCAGACATTATTCTTTTCAACAGGTTAGTATAGTTTTTCCCTGGCCCCTGTGATGTAAGTTTCAGTTTTTGGATAATAAAGGAATTATGAAAGAACCTGTTTTGCACTTAAACAGCAACAACCACCAACAGGGAGGTGGAAAGACTCGTCCAGCGCGGCGTGGACAGAACAGAGCTTTTGCTGCAGTTGCGCTGACGATCAATTGACATACCAAACACTGCTCTTTACGAACATCGACAACTTCTAATGAAATGGACATGAGAAAATCCAAAATTGATTACTAAACAATTTCCCTCTCAGACACGGCTTAGAATCTCATATTGCGGATGCTCACTATTGACGTTTCTGCGTTACTAATTTGTCGCGAAAAAGCTAGCCAAATCCTCATGTAATGGAACTTCACCGTTTATCTGATTTCCAATCTACTCTATTGACATGATGTATATGATATGTGATACGGGACAAATGAGTTTGTAATTCGCGTAACGTGAGCAGTGTAACGTATGCCTTCGACCGATCACCTATTGAACAAATCGGCTGACCGACAGCGCTGCGTTCTGTACATTGCTCGGTATCCAAATCATTTCACATGCAGCCCTTTGTCTATCTTTCATAAAAGAACCCATCCAAAGTTCCTGAGAGCATTAGCGAACAACTGTTGAAGCCCAAACGACGCAAGTCTGATGTAATCTGTGGTTGTTGCTGCTCGCTCCCTTCATCACCGCACACGGCTAACAACCATTGATTACCACGTGTTAAGCAGTGCTAGCCACTGGAACACGCGTTTGTGTCTCATTCCCTTCGCCTTGAGGAACAAACGTGGTCATATTTCGGCCTCCATCCATCTCAGTGTATAGGCCTACTGCTGTTATTATTATTATTATTATTATAAATTATTTTAAAGTGCTAAATAATGTTGTACATTTACAAAGCACTGTACAAGAAGTAGAGAAGGCATTAAAAATCGACAAGTAATAATATAAGAAATAGTAGTAGGAATGGTAATAACAATAATAATAATGATTAAAACATTTTATGATAAAATTGAAGGAATTTCCAAGGAACAATGAACCACGCTCTCAACCTTTACTTGATTTCATAACATAGGGTTACATTACACAAAAGTCGTTATATTATCCGTTGACGTGTTACTTTTTGCAGTGTCGATGAAGAAAGAAAAGAAAGGCTCTCAGCCTATATATTTTATTTCGTAACATAGGGTTACGCGGGTTACATATGGTTTCGTAACATAGGGTTATACATACACAAAAGTCGTTATATTATTCGTTGACGTGTTACTTTTGCAGTGTCGACGAAGAAAGAAAAGCAAACGAAATATTTAGTGATACCAATGTGATAGTTACGTCAAGTGGTAGTATCACGTGGTTGACGACAGCCTTGATTAAGGCGACGTGTAAGGTAAGAGAAAGAGTGCAAAGCAAAGACACAATCTCAAGATTCTACTTGGTAATGATAAATGGGACAGGTGATGTGGAGTCGTACCACAAGTAAAGCAAATTGGCCCACGAGTTGACTTCACTGTTCCGCGGTAATGCAAAACAGCAACAGGCATATCGAAGGATCCTTCTCAAAACTTGGTCTTCTTTTTCAGGTGAATGTGGCAAACTTTCCTTTCGACTACCAAGTGTGTCCTCTAAAGCTTGGGTCCTGGTCCTACGATGGCTTCCAGGTGGACGTCAATTTCAACGACCCAGCGTTTAACACGAAGGATTTCGTGCCAAATGGTGAATGGGAACTGGTTACGATACGAACACAGAGACGTGAAGAGAAGTTTACCTGCTGCCCAGAGCCCTACCCGACTTTGACCTGGTACTTGGTCATACACGGAGGGGGGGGGGGCGTGCGGCGGGTGCGCTAGACTGTCCTTATTCTACGTGTATAATCTCATCATCCCGTGTGTGTTCATCACAGTCACAGCCATTATGGTGTTCTATCTTCCCCCTGAGACAGGAGAGAAGGTATCCTTGGGCGTGACAGTCCTCCTAGCTATGACAGTTTTCTTACTCTTGATAGCAGAGAGCATGCCAGCCACATCTGAGGTGGTTCCAGTCATTGGTAAGTTGGGACCTATAGACGGCTGTTTTATTAGATGTGATGCCTTTTGGAAGCATTTTATAGTGAGATCACAGGTGACCTGTGCCCGCTAAGAAGGTCGTATTCTATCTTTAGATGTGAAGAACCAATGCTTTTGTGAAGATTTTAGCAGTAGAATTTTCGTTCACCCCACCCACGGCAGCGATTCTGCCACATAGAGAACGCCACTCCTTAGGGTACAGAAGTCTTCCCAGTGTCATGTCATTTTAGACACACATGTTGACGAATTCAGCAGTTGATTTCAGAAATATTTCTCTTGTAGCACAATTCTTCGGAGCCACCATAATCTTGTTGTCCCTCTCAACTGTCGTAACGGTGTGTGTGCTAAACTGCCATTTCAATGGAGAACACGGAAAAGAGGCCCCAAAGTGGTTGAGAAAGCTCGTGCTGGTCTACTTGGCGAGGTTCATGTGCATGGAGAAGTACTGTGAACGGGTCTTAACAAACTTTAAAACGGTAAGTATTGGTCAATAGATGTGATATTTTCGTAGCAACCCTTGGCTTATCCAGGCAACGGCAGTCTCTTCCTTGCCTGGGACCGTGTTCCTCACTGAAGTGGGCATGTGCATGCTTTCTGTCAGATTGGTGCCCTTTTTCATGAATGGTATACCGTTTGTGTGCAGTGACGTACAGTGTAGGGAGCGAGCACAACAAAAAGTATAGGTCAGATCAGGGTCCATATTCATAAACATACTTAAGTCAAAGTGTGACACTTATGTTTTGTGTTGAACAAAGGATAAGTGTCACACTTAGACTTAAGTACTTCTATGAATATGGGCCCTGGATGCCGAATCTTGGTAATGGAACCCATTCGCTCACCCTGATGTGCAAACTCTACTAAATCACTCAGTGGAACGCCTGCCATGGTAATATCCGCGATCCTTTGTAAACGAATAAAAAAAATAGTCACTACTCAATATCCTCATTCCCTTGGCTATTAAGGTAATGTAAATATTGTAATAGTATAATAGTGAATTATTGATGAAGGTAGACCAGCCATCTCATGGTTCATTGATTGCTTTCAACCCACATGAGCTATTGACCACATTACTGGTGATGAGTTTCTGTAAACTGCTGGTTCCTCTAGCTCAGTCAACTCGTTGAATTTTCTGCTCCGTGAGAGATTCTGCAGGCTGAACAATTGTTGCTGCGTCTGAATAAACGGTGTCGGAGTCTAAATAAACGGTGCTCACTGAGATGGGAAATGATCTTCCAGCGATGCAAAGTAAGATATCAGTGCAACCAACTGAAAGCTGTTTACATTTCGCCCGTGTTTCATTCGGTCGTTTTAAGTTATAGCCAACTGCTGTTTTCAGAGAATGTCCTTTAAAAATCCTTCGTGGGAGGAAAGATACTATGGGCTGTGGGAAGGGTAGCATAGAGCTACACGGTGTACGGAGACGCCGGTTACAATGTTATACCGTTCAGAGAATGTCTTTATAAACATAGGGCCGTATTTTAGAACGTTCCTTAACATTAAGGTCCACCTTAAATCTATTGTTCTCGATGGTTTTACAATAGACTTAACGGGTCGACCTTAACGTTAAGGAACATTCTAAAATACGACCCAAAATCTTTTGTCCGGTAGCTGAGAGGACATCAACACAAAGGCGTTTTCTGCGCTGAGAAATCACATCTGCTGCAATCTCAATCTAAAGTGAGATACGACGATATCATCTTTTTTTCCAAAGTAATGGTCATTCAAATCATAGTCGGCTCCACTTCGTATCGTGGCTCAATAAATCGAGTAAACTGATTGGCTATTCGCCATCGATCATCTGTAGTGTTTCCCAATAACTCTCCAGACGTTTTGCGTCATAATGCAAATACACGTACATGTATTATACATGCTCATGCACCTGTAGCTCAGCACCTTTCTTTCGACGTTCTACCAATAAGCCTTTGGTTTGCTATTTTACTTCCACGTTAAGGCAGCAGGTTTCGGTATAAAACGAAGAGCCAACAGCTGTAAAACTAAGGACCAACAATGAAGGGAGACCACCACCAAACAGTCATCATTGTCATTGACATTCCAAGAGCATGCTGCCCAGTTTTCCCCTCGCTCAACCGAATTCATTTTTCCTGTTGCAGCAAAAAGCTAAAATGAACAAAACGAGTAGCAACGGTGTCATCCTCACGAACTATCAGCACATAAACCCTGGCAATGCGGGTGCTCTCCTCTACGCCACTACTGCAAACAGAGAGGACACGCAAGACCAAAGCCCCGTGGCCGACAGCCCAAATGACATGTACTTCAGGCTCCACGCCAAGGTTTACCAGGACATTTCCAGCACACTCCGGGCGGTGAAAGACTGTCTAACACAGAGGATCGACCTCAGTGACTATAGAGATTACTGTAAAGCAGAATGGGAAATGATTGCCTTGGTCATAGACAGGGTGCTATTGATAACATTTTTCGTCATTGCAACCATCACCAGCATCATCATATTTTCTGGAATTCCCGCAGCGCCACCACTGACACCACCGGTCAACACAACCGACGCTCCACACACAACTCTACATTGATAGCTGTAATGAGGCGTTTACGATGCAATTGATGGCTAAGCATTTGCTTCCTGCTGCACCAGAAGTAGTTACAAATGATTATGAATCTGAACAAACTGTTTCTAATCCATCGTTAGTGGATTTGTTGGTTTTCGCAATTCATTGGTTGGTCTCGAGCAGTTCCATTGGTCAGAACTCACAACCAATTCTATTGGACACAAAGAATTCACGTGTAATCTGATTGGTGGTACCACCGACTGCTACTAGTGACGAAACTGATCGTTCAAAGTCGTTGATTGTGCCAATGTGCTTTTGTTGATGTCGAGCGTAGCCTTTAAACGTGAGGCAGGGGCAGATCCAGGATTTCGGGAAAGAGGGGGCGCACTCTGCTAGAAACATTGAAATCTGCGGTGAATTTCAATGATTTGCTCCAAATTTCAGAATTTCACGGTCGATTTTACAGATTTGTTGGCCAAAAGGGGGGCGTGCGGCGGGTGCGCTCCGTTGGATCTGCGCCTGTGAGGGAAGTGTAGATCAGCACCAAGAATGAAAAAGACAAAGACTATGAGAAAGATGAATCTTTCTTCGCGGACCACGATATAACTGGAGTGTTTCACGAAGATTACTAGTCTCGGCTCGTGACTTGAGATTTTTCTCGCGCAAGTTGGCTCTGTATGGGCCCAAACCCAACCATTATAAGTGTGGGCAGTCATTGGTCTCGGCATCTGGCGTAAAAGGAAACCAAGAATGTTTTATATTGGCCAATGAGAGTCAACTCGCACGAGAAGGCCCAAGTGGAGCAGCACCCAGGGCCGGATCCAGGGTTTAGAAATAAGGGGGGCACATGCCCCATGTGCCCCCCCCCCCCTGGATCCGGGCCTGGCACCAGTTGCCTTCGTTCTGGTTGTTGTTGCTCACGAATCGTATGTGATATCGATTCTCTCTATTGTTTCAAATAACCACCAGTCTGAAGTGCAACGTGATCACGAAGGACTTCTGGTATTGTGCACTTTATAACTTCGCTCACCGTACTATAATGCATGTATGTCGATTATGCAGTGTAGTGGACATTTTTGAGTGTATATATGTAATACACGTTTCCTATTTTCGTAACATAAATCAGCAGTACTTTGGGTTTTTTACGCTGTGCACGTCGTCCTCCAGCGAATTTCAGAAGTAGTCGAAAGTGTGCCCTGGAAAAAACTAATCCTCAAAAATGGCCATATGACCATGCCATGTGCTGGATGACATTAAACACGTGCTTGCTCAAAGTGGGAGCAAAATGCATTCCACTGATAATTTGATAGGATACTTTTGGTGATGTATCAATGAGGAGCATTGTTTGTAAAATGGTGTTTGAAAACTAATTTGCGAAAGTAGGGCCAAATCGTGCGATAAATGTCAGGGCAACTGTCCATGCTTGGCTGGAAAACATTGTCCAAGGGGTAGATGTTGCGTGCAGATTAACTTATGTCATTTCAGGTTAAGCGGACGCATGGAAGTTGTTGGTGCATAATTTATGTAAATAGCCATGGAGAACTGTTTTAAAACAGTTGTGCTTAATGATGCATGACCAGAGGAGTGGTATCAAGGTGTCATTGCCGAGCTTTTAATGACAGACACATGAATCGCCCAGCCATTCTCCGTGTCATAGTCATGTGGCTTCCAGCGAAGCATCATGAAATGCGAAACCACCCGACACTGTGGTGGAGTTTGTTGTCAGCATGACAATGGACCTGATCCCGACTGATCAAGCCGAGCTCTGATCGTTGCCCACGCTTCTACTCCAACCATTACCCGGCATAGAAAGTGGCCACCGTCTTACAAAATTTCGTGAGCTTGTTGCCTTTTCACCGATAACGCCCTCCCTGAAGATGTTGTCGATGCCGACGAGTGCGGGTTGGTTTCAAAACAACTCCGCCTAAGTTCAACTCGTCAATTCACAACACATTGACACATGCAATGAACAAACAAAAAATTCGAAACAATACGTTTATTACCAACTCACTATAAATCGACAAAAAAGACCATCAACAGTTTCTTTTTATCCGGCCGAGTGCAGGGGAAAATTAATATGTACTTAGCAGTGGCTGAATAAACATTCGTGTACAGGCTTTGTGACTGGTAATCCATACACAGTATGCCACAGCTTGCTAGCTTGTCACGAAAAAGCCGAGTTATCAAGATTGACTGCAATGGTAATCTTCTGTGCGTGATCATAAAACAGTCCCCCACGGACGGATGGTAACCTAAACCGTCCGGGAGATGCCATTTCCCAGCGGAAGAATAATCATCAATTAGTGGATGAAGAACGGCCGACTACTGTATCTTGGGATATTCAAGGATTCCATTTACACATGTCACATCTTCTCCTTCGTGTGCTCCATGGCAGATATGCTTGACATTGACCTTGCATTCATTATAGGTTCCATATCTGACCTTGACCTTCGTGCGTTCTATGGTATAGATACGCCTGACCTTGACCTTGCATTCATTGCGAATACTAGTAAGTTCCGAGTCGGACGACTTCCCCCTTTAAGCATGAGTCCTTTTCTCAAGAAGGCAGTTGACAACCGAGTCTTCGAACATGAGACCAAACAAATAAAGCTCCGTTAACATTCCTGATTATCCCAAACACGAAGTACTGTTCAGCAAAATGGCAAAAAAAACGTCCAAAACATTATGTATTCGCCCAAATTGGTCTCGTTGCCAAATTGCTGGAAATAAGTTTTTTAAAGTAGGTCAAGAATGTCAATACATAAGACTTGTATTTTAGGTACAAACTTGAAGTGAAATTTAATCTATTGAATATGTTATACGATTTGTTGAACACTTACTAATATGTAAGATGTCTGCAGCATTGAGCGATTCTTTTTATCAACGTTGGAGTTTCAAGAGAAACTTAGCACTAAATATTAAAAATACATGATCAGGTGATTGGTTTTTTCGGGTGGCAATAGCGAAAACACTGAATGCCGTGTCAAAAAACGATTTCCTAAAGCAGATTTCAATACTGTTCAACTTAGTCACATCGTCACCGATGTTTTGGGTGGAACCTCTCTATGCACACTTATTTAGCCTATTAGCGGCTGAACTTTCAATTACGAAGCTAAAATTGCTTTAGCAGCTGTTGAGCCTATGTATTTATATCGATATCTCAACAAGTTGCATTCCCGAAGTACCATTTGCATTAATCGTTTAACAATGATGGTGACAAGTTTACCGCTATATTAGTCAGCCAAGTTGTCGAGATCTTCTGGTCATTTGAAATCGTTGGAGTATACTTTTGAATGTCAATATCTCATTGAATTATTTAGATAGTAGCTTACTGCGGACACTTCTCTGACTATAAAATTAACTTGACTTTAAATACCGGTAGGTGTGGTGATAATTGTTATCGGAACTTGTCGGAATTGATAATTTCCGTCGCTGATAGATGTCGCACTCAGCAATATTAGAATGGCATTTCAGTTCAGATGGAGAATTTTTTATAGTGTTGTGTGATAGTGTCAAAGCTTACATCAGAGATCCATAGGCCTAATCAGCCATGGGTTTCTTGGGACAGCTGCGAAGCTTCCGCTTGCTGTGTCCACACTGGTATATGAAACGAACGCAGGCCCCTGAAGAGGCCTTGAAACGCTCTCAAAACTCGTTGACACAATAATCGAACTGAGAATAATGCATGTATGTTATACACGTTATGCGTGTAGTATGTTTGTATTTAAAGTAAATCTCGTAGGTATAGGATATAAACTTTAATCGGCCAATCACGCCAACGCCACCAAACGGTGTGTGCAAGTGAAGGAAGAAGCATTTTTCACGTATCATCTCAAATCACGTCAAAACGCGCTCGAAAAATGCTCATATTAAATTTTGATGATGAGAACTCAATTTCACCCTCTGTCACGAGGGCAGGAATTGTCAACACATTCAAACACTCCGGCCTAATTACACTTTTTGGCATTTGGAAACTGCATCAAGGGGTAATTCCCTTTGTTTACCGCGCAATTTACCTTTTTCTCAATATTCATCACACTGAGGTAAGCCATGACAAAGCCGCCATCAACGACCACCTGACAGCAATGTCACCCACTCTGGATTTACCTTAAGCCAGCCAAAGTACACTCTGATAGGGTCATTCAGATCCCGAATCGGTTAATTATTCATGACAACAAAATATGCCAGCGTCTCGATTAACGTCATCAATCTTCATAGACATAGAAGACGTCATCGGTGAGGACCAGTATGACAGCAAGGGTGATATTTTCCAATACCATGCAGAATAATTAATGAGATTGGGTCTTTTTTAGAAAATGGCGTTGAGGGCACTTTTTAGTGCACATGTACTTCTCTACAACTGTAACTTGTGATATAAGGCAAATTCATACTTCACCACCAACCATGTAGTGCGGAACAGACTATACTTTGTTTGGAACCAGCGTGGCGAGAAATACCAAAGCATTTTCCTTTCCGCATATTGGTCAGTGAGAAAGTATGAATTGACCCACACCAGGACAAAGCCTTGAAAGAAACCACCCACTAAAGGCTCGTCTACACGATCATACATTTGTTCAAAACATCATCATACATTTGTATGATGATGTCCAAGCTTGTGTGTCGATTTCTGTCTTGTGACAATGCAGCTAAAATTTTGAACATCATCATACATTGTTCAAAACAGCATCATACACTTGCATGATGATGTTCAAGTTTGTTGTGGATTTCGATCTACAGTCCAACATTCATGGACTTTGTATGATGAAGTATGATGGAGAAAGGATAATGTTGGATGCTGTTCAAGTTTGTTGGGAAAACCGTCCACACGATCATACATTTGTCCCTGAACATCATCACACATTTTTTTGGGATGTTTTGCATTGGCAAGATGAAACATGCAGCTAAAAATTTGAACATCATCATACATGTTCAGGTTTGTTGGGAAAACAGTCCACACGATCATACATTTTATCCTGAACATCATCACACAAATTTGAACATCATCATACATGTTGGTTGCTGTTCAAGTTTGTTGGGAAAACAGCCTACACAATCAAATATCTGTCCATGAACATCATCATACAAATGTATGATGATGTTTTGAACAAATGTATGATCGTGTAGACAGGCCTTTATAATCGGGGAGGATAAAGTATAGGCGTACACAAAGAAGTATGGATCAAGGTAACTACATATACAACGGTAGTGTTTCATGGAAATTCCTTTTTTGAGGGGTGGGCGTAATCTAAATTGGTTGATGATAATCTACAGACTGCATATTTTATGAGACAGCTGTGTTCCTTGATATGAATTACCAGATTTAGTCGATGACTCATGTTGTCGATGACACTCCCAAATGTTTGTCACTACTAACCACCGAAGCACCTCCCAACGTGAGAGTTTTCGCGCGTGAGTTAGTTCTTATGGGCACCACCAACGATAGAAAGTTATGGACAGTCGTTTGTGAAAGTGATCAAGGTAGAACACCTTCGGGAGGGGATCATCCCTCTGTTCCCTCGTCCCCGTGTTCCCTCCTACCGTCGGGAGCACCCCACAAATTCCCTTATCAGCGTTTTAAACGCGGAACCAGCAGAAGCAGGCTGTTGATTCCTTGACGATGACCGCCTGACGAAGGAACGTCGGTGACACACCCATCGTCGATGCGAACTTTTTTATCGGCATCTCATGTTTTGGCATGGGTTATTTATTTGATCGAGCACTATTGTTCATTACAGAATAGAAATTGACATCGTCTCAGGTTATCATCAGTTGCGTAAACCTGCGAGGAAATCGACGCTGATTGCATTTGATGAGACAATACATTCTTGATTGATTGCCATTGCAAGAAGATCAATCGGGACATAAACATTGGAGAGTAGGTTCAGAACTACTCCGACACCAACACTGCGAATAGAGTTGTACGGTATAGGAAAACGCCTGTAACAAAGGCTTCACAAAGAGTTCACGACTTTGAGGCCATCGTTAACGGCGTGTCCGTATACCGTGTAGCTCGATATAATGGCAGCATTTCGATATGTTGACCCTAATTCCATTTGTAATGTTCTTTTTTGTGTGCTTTCATGTCATAATCAATGGCGCCCCCTGCGAACTCGTCCACGATTAACACCAGTGCTGTTATGATGAACGGTGCAGGCGGACGCGTCTGTCACAGCGCGGCGCAACAGTTGTCGCTTTATATTACTCATGTGTGAACCTATTAATGGAATAAATATTATATATAGGAATATAATTGCATATAGATAGGATAATATTGCGTCTGCCAATCGAGATTTTGTAGGGGATACCAAATCACGATTTTTTCGTCCGGTGGTATGGACGAATAGAGTGGCATATTGTCAATTGTTGTTATGGAGACGTTGGCTTAGGTGATGAAGAGTTTAGATTCTCGTCCGAAAGGCACGTGGGATTTTTTGACAGATATTTGGCTGGGCATCGGTCTTGTGCGTGATTGAAGGACTTTATTTCGTTTACCAATGGATGTCAGATGGATATACTCCTTGATAACCTTAGCAGTACCTCTCCTCGGTAGGTAATAACCATTTTCTTTCCACAGTATCGTGACATTATGATCCATTCTTTAGTTTTCTCTAAGTTACAAGAAGGAACCAAACCCAAGAAATTTGTCATTTTCACCAACGTTTTTGTCAACTACCATTTGCGAGTTTTCATTCTGTAGGCTAAACTAATCGCAGGCATTTATGCTGATGGATCACAACATGGATGTGTTTGCCTGTCTATTAGTAACCAGAATGCAAGTTAAGCATGACTAATGGACTTTGAAAAAAATCTGTGGATGCTTGTTCATTCAATTACTTACTTATATTAAGCCAACAATGCACTACATGATGTTTGTCTCTGATATTAAGCTCTTTACTCGATGTGGTAGTTTGGATCCTGAACTCAGAAAACGTCCGAGGACGATGTGTCCTCTCTTATCTATTTTTGATACACATATTCAAATTCAAATTCAAATTCAAATATTGTTTATTGACACCGTTAAATTTTAACATATTACATGTATACCGGTATACCCAGATCATTTGAGCTCCAGAAGTTAGGCAATGACGTTGCTCTTAATATGTATGAAGCTATCAAAGGAAGGGGCATTTAGTCTCTGAGCTGTATATTGTTGGCATCTACGTAGACCTGTAACATCCCAATATAGGATGATCACACATTGGCCATAGTGAAAGTCATCTTGAAGTTGTCAAAATCAATTGGCTCCAGGCACAATATACAAGCTGAACAAACGTGGCCCAGCAATAGGCTACTACTGTACGTGTATAGTGTGGTGTACGTGGAAATAAATTGAGCCAAAAACACAATACAAGTTGAACACACATGATTTAATTGAAATTGGTACATGTAGGTAAGCACCATTAACATAAAAATGAAATTTAATAACATCCATGTACATATTCTGATCGGCATAAGAATACACAGAAGATTCCAAATATGACAACAGGTGTCGATGTACCACGGTCGTCACAACATGGACAGGAATGTTGGAGGTTTGACTTTTCGAAAGAAATTCAACTTGACAAGTGTACATGTAGGCTAATTCCTCCAGGATTAGAGGTATACACTCGAGTTCCTGTGCCCTTGCCTCTTCTCAGTTTTGTCACCAACAGTGTACACATATATGTAGGTGAACTTTAAGGCGGGGGGCTACCTATGCCGACTTTATTGACGCTCTTTGAAAACAAGCGTCCTAACATATTCATGACAAAAAGTAACAAACTGATGTTAACAAAATGTTTTAGCTACAACCTTTAGGCTCCCGTTCTGTGAAAGAATTGTTCATTTTGACTAATTACGATGGAGTTAATTAAGTTATAACAGGTTGTC
>NMRB01000254.1:344857-358679 GCA_002633025.1 Notospermus geniculatus | reverse complement strand
TGTAATGAACCAGTATGCCACCTGTCATTTTACTTCTTTACCGAAGAATTCATTGGTTTGGCCTTACTTCATGTCACGGTCGTCGATCACCAGTCATTGCATCACAACCAGTATTTAGGCCTCCCCTTAACCCCTTCATCCTATTTGGTGGTATAAATGTAACCAACATAATTTATTGGGACACATGGTAGAATCACCAGTCTCTTACAAATACAAACGTACATCATCATCAACGCGTATGCCCAAATTAATGTGAATCAAGATATTTTGATCAATAAGGCTCTGATGGTGTATCTCGAGCGATCATCTCTCCTCCTCCATGCTGTTGTTGAGGACCATAATGCATTTCAAGTACCGTGTAAATAGTTTTGGAGGACATCAATTAACACAGCGGACGTGCACGCCGTGTTTGGGCTTTTGCCTAACCGTATTTCGACCAATCGAATTGCTGAAATGGAGAGATTTCATTAGAGAAGAGCCGAATTGTTTGGTGCAAGTGAGGTTTCACTTTCTTGGTTGCTATTGACGATGATGTTGAGTTTAGTTTGAGCTTTTACCAACCGTATTTTGACCAATCGAATCGCTGATAGATTTTGTTTGAGAAGAGCCATACGCGGTTTTCGAGCTTTTCACAACCGTTTATGGTTTTTAATTGACTGACGACGAAGTATTGCTTTCTGTATCAGCAATCGCTGACATGGGACATGGGTCTGACTAGTTGTCTCCCATTCATTGCTGACGAATCCGGTCAGGAAACTTTACCGTAAATTGGCGGTACATGCTGACCTTGCGTGGCCCGGACAAGATGAACTCCAAGGTCAATGACAGTTAACTGACAATTAATGACAATTGTCGAGAATGATTCGTATAGTCACCGTTCAATTCCCTTGTGTGGAAACCTGCACTTGGCACATTTCATCAAATATTTAAAAGTCTTGATTGAGTATCAAATGCCTAACTTGTTGATGCAAAGCCTTCACATATACCTGTCACACTAATTGGACGCCGGTATAGATCGTCAACCTAACTGAGATCCATCGCCCTCTCGAAAGGTCACAAAAGAACTAGTAATTAATTTTCCGGCACTCCTAAAACTTGATCAGTGGGAAATCATGCCAGATTTCCTGCTGTGAAAGAAAGAAAAAAAGGAAAATGATCCATCATTTTCCCGTCTTCCCTGATAGGTAGGCTAGTCCGATATAGTGTAATCTTGTCCATGATAGTGAATGACAAGTCACAGAGTAGAATTAACAAGGCCAGTTCATACTTCCTCTCCGTCCTGTATGCGGAACAGAAAATGCTTTGTCTGGAACCAGCGTTGCGAGAAATATTTAAGAGTAAGCATTTTTCGTTCCGCATGGTGATCGGCGAGGAAGTATGGCCTGAACCCACTGACGCATTTTCGCGCCCTGGATCCGTGTTACCGCCTCGCCTGTTGTTCGTGGGCCGCGCGGTGGAAAATAACAAAAGGTTTTATCTCCGACGCGTGCACTGGGTCCAGGGGGTGGAAACGCGTCAGGTGGCTCCAGGCCTTTATTTACCGTGTGGTTGGCGAATAGCAATGAGATGATGCTAAAGCGATTTGTGGCACTGTTTTGTTATTCTATACCTTCCACCGTTGCAGGCACCTTGGCGTCCGTTGAAGAAAACAAACTAATACGGACGCTGCTTGATGGGTATGATACAGCCGTGAGACCGAGCAAAAACTTCGATGACCCGGTAAATGTGACAGTGGGCATTGCCCTAAACCAGTTCAGAGATCTGGTGAGTGGAAGTCTTGGTAGTCAAAATGGAAATTCAAACAAAATGTTCTATTGATGCGTTTCCTAGAGTGCAATGCACTTCATCCAGAGTCTATGCGTGATCAGACTGTCACAGCTTTCTGTTGACGAGAGTTAAAAATTTCCCTGTGGCTTCTTCCACAGCCCAAAGCTGATTTAATCTCTCCTGGCTCTAACCATGAAAGAGCTGCTCTAAGATGTATCAAATACCCATCCGGTAACTGAAAATTTAGGCCGAGAGTCGATTTGTTTGTATGAAAGAGGCATTCGTTTGGATATCGCTGCTCAGCCAATGAGTTTTCTCGTTGTTTAGCCAATCAGCGCCGTGTACTTTTGCCCCTTACATCCTTGATAACGTGATCGAGGATCATCGGCCTGTTTTACCACGATGTGGAGCCGGATATCTCCATCATCGGCCAGTTGTTGTTTTGAATTGATTTTTACCTGACAACAATCGCAACAAAACGTTTTTTATATACGAGTTAGTATATGGATCAGCCTGCTTTAGATATGGCAATAAAATGTTTACGCAGCACATTGGTAACCGATAAATTTGCTGGCATTTTTATCCATTTTGTCGAAAACAATCGAAAGACTTCTACCGTATGGAATTTGATATCATTATCTGTTGTGTGGATGCGCCTGGGAAAGTAAATTTAGTAACTATAGAACCCTCAAATTTATAAGAAGTGGGCGCAGCATTACCAATGAAAACATGGATAGCACTGGCATGACTCCACCAACGGCAACCGCCGTATTTGCTGGTGAAGTCCGCATTCGGTTGTATCTACATGTATATACATGTATACCAAAAACGGACGGCAAATCTGAATGCGGTAGGGGTGTTTTTAAAGTCGACTGACCCGGCTGAATGACGAGTCCAGCAGCGTTGGGTCAGTCGACTTTAAAAACACTCCTGCCGCATTCAGATTTGCCGTCAATGTGCGCCTGGCTTTGGAGAAGTCTCCGGCGACTGACACTGACCAACTGCGCTCCGTTCATCATGCAGTGCCATGTAAGAACCGACTGCTTTACATTCCAGTCCGAGCGGAAACAGCATCTTGAAATAGGCGTGTGGTTTCGCTTCGTAAGTATCAAGTTACTGCTGCATGTCGATCGGAAAAGTGAGAACTGCATAAATCGGTGATTCCGATGCTTTCCACGCCTCATCGTAAAACCATTGAGCCAGGGGGTAATCCACTCTTCGCTTCTACCCCGTCGATGAAAGTGACATGATTGTCTTCCAACCAGCATTGCTGTTACCATTCACTGAAAGCTTCAGCGGGTTTTTTTCAGAACTGGGTGGACACCAGCTTGGTCTGGAACGTCAGCGATTACGGAGGGATAAACATTGTTAGAATATCATCTGAGAGAGTTTGGACGCCCGATATAGTCCTTTACAACAGGTAGGTGCAATGGTAAGAGTGTTGCCTTGTGACGTTGGGAGGCGTTCCTCTTCACATTCAAAGTCTTGGTCAGTTTCACGCCGCTTGTTTCCCCATTTTCAGTACAAATGGGCATTTTCAGTGGATTAATCATGTTAATTCTATGGTAATCTTCTATTCTCCTGCAAAAATCAAAATACGAGGCGTGAAATGCGCGTATGAACACCTGCCTTGGCATCATTCAAAGTTCATGGGAACGACTACTAAAAGCTGTGGTGGATTAGTTATACATGTATGCGGAAGCCATTGTAGACCTTTTAAGAACTCCTTTGAAACACCAGCTGGACAGTTGCACGATAATCATGCCAACTGAATATGAAAATGTGGTTTCTAGGACTTTGAGTGGTGCACATGTTGAAACATAGTTCATGGCCAGTTCATTATAATTATTCAAGTGACAACACCATCTGCAAATGTCATCGCTGGTTCACCAACGAATCTTATTACAACATAATTGATGAGATTGGTTGTCTAATATTCAAGTAACACCATACGGTAAATGGCAGGCCACGATTGTCTTACATGTATATTCAAGTAGCCATAAGAGAGAGGCCGATATTCAAGTAGTACCAATAATGACAGGCCCATTGTGATCTTGTCGATATTCAAGTTACTCATAACACCCATGATTGTCTGATATTCAAGTAACTGCAAAATGACAGGCCCATATGATTGTCTGATAGCAAAAATTTATAAGGCTCGCTTATAAATTTTTGCTGATAGTCAAGTATCACCACTGTGAAATGACATCATGGTATACCATAAGGGAATGGAAAGTTCGATTCTTTTATGGTTAAACGTATTGACCAGCTAAGGCCAGACTTTTTTTATACCTTGTTTAGCGAACCCGCCGACGTCCGAAATTCCAAAAAAAAAATAAAAAAAAATATTTATTTTTGACCATTTAGCGAACCCGCCGACGTTCAAAATTGCTCAAAACAGAAAAAAAATAAAATTTTATCTTTATTTTTATTCCGGCCGCCGCCCTTCCCGCCTGAGTAGTCTAATCAGCTCACGGCACCTAACATCATGAACAGAGCTACACTATGAGACCAATCACAACCGTTGTCTTATGAATACTCTGTTGTGGTTAGAACAATGAATATTTATTTTGAAATAAAATTTTATTTTTATTTCTTCCTCCGCTCTGCCTGTTTTACAGAATGCTTTTGTGAAGGGAGAAAATAAATGTTTATTTTTATTTTTTTTCCGACCACCTCTACAAATCTCTGGAAATTGAAGTGCGCTAAACAAGGTATAAAAAAAGTCTGGCCTAAGCCTCAGTGATTTAGAACTCATTACCGCTTTGTCCTATGATGAATATTGAAAATATGCATAATGAATGAAAGTGTAATCACTTTTAGCGCATGATATCTGATACACGTAAAATGGACCTGTGCTCCTTTGGTCACATTATGACCGGCATTGGTGTTGAAGCAGAGCATTAAAATGGAAATTAGCATCGCCGTATCAACATTCTATCTCGTCCATGTGTCCGTTATCTACTAATATTTTAATCTGAATCAGAACATTGAACAAATGCAGAGAACATGGACTTGGTATAATGGTGAACGCCAACCTTAGTTGTCGACAATCCCAAAGACATTTCAGATTCAGATCGCGTGCATTACGCACGAAAAAGTACACTATACTGTATACCTCACATACATTAAGTGGATAGACTAGTTGACAGTTACACTAGTGTTAAAAATATCTGTAAATTTATAGCAGAATTTTCACTGCATATTTGATGTAAAATTCATTTCGCTGCAAACTGCAGCAAGATTGCAGTTTCTCAGTTTAAAAGACAGCATTTGTTGTAGAATACCATTTGGCTGTCAAAATACAGTAAACGGGTGGTGTCAAAATACAGAAAAGTGTTGTGTTACTCTGCTGCCAACAAAGTGCTGTCAGCATTTTTAACAGTGTTAGCAAACTTTCAAAAGTTAGTGTGTCAATTAAGTTAAAAGCCACTTCAGAGACACTCCACAGATTTTGTTTGAGTTAATTTTTTTGCAATGAAGCATAGTTCACGCCGACTGTGCAACAAAATCAGAGTAGTGAGGGCTGATTTGTAAATATTAATGTAAATCGCAGAATCTCATGGCCGTTAAAGCAGCTGCAGTGACTCGGCGGAATCCACTCTATTTAACATATTTTTCCATTCTGAGTTAAAATGCACATGTTTGAACAGGCGTCTCATGTTTCCCTCTAGAAATGATCGAACGTTGCCGAACCACAGCTCCAGTGATTGCGTAGTCAAATTGGGATTAACATCCCAGCGTTGGCACAATACAGATTCTTGGTGTGAAAGAGCTGTAAGCCTAGCCTAAAATATGAATTTGTTAAAATGCTCATCGAAAGTCTTCACGTGCCAGTGTATGCCTGGACAACAGGGCCCGTTCTGACCTCAAACTGGCTCTCCATCATTTGACGATGATCTCACTGTGTTTTACAATCATCTGGAATACAGGCCTCTCAGCACTCTGCAGTCTCAAGTGGTCATCTACGTATTGATTCACTGTACCATGTAGGGCGAGGTCTACATATGATGTGTGGTATACCACGCTGAGGCATGGACCTAGCCTATACTATCGGCAAGATGCAGGGCTCACAGGCTTCAACTCAGCTGAATCTGAAATCTAGCAATCTCTAGTTGTCCGTTTGAAGTCAGCTTGATCGTATACGGTCCCTAACTGGACAGAATCAACATTTTTATTCCAGTGTCGACGAAAACATGAAACCGAACGAAATCTTCAGCAAGACCAACGTTAAGCTCACCAGTGACGGTAAAGTGCAGTGGCTGACCCCAGCCTTGGTCAAAAGCACTTGTAAAGTGGACATTGCCTACTTTCCGTTTGACAAGCAGACTTGCCCGTTTATCCTTGGCTCTTGGACGTACGATGGATACAAGTTGAACCTCTGGCCACAAGAAGAAGACGCTGCTGACTCGAAGCCGTTCATCGCCAATGGAGAATGGGTGCTAGATTCTCTAACATACATCAGGCATGAAAAAATATACACTTGCTGTCCGGAGCCGTACCCCGATGTGACATTTTACATAACCATAAAGAGACTGCCACTTTTCTACGTGTATAATCTAGTGATGCCGTGTATTTTCATCATGGGGGTGGCAATCTTGGTGTTTTACTTGCCACCAGAGTCAGGGGAGAAGGTTTCCCTGGGAGTGACAGTCCTTCTTGCCATGACTGTGTTTCTCTTGCTAATAGCTGAGAGTATGCCTCCTACCTCCGAAGTAGTGCCTGTGATTGGTAAGTGCCAATGTATTCAACTCATTCGGTTAAGGCCTGGGTCCATATTCATAAACATACTTGTCAAAGTGTGATACTTATCTTTTGTGTTGAACAAAGGATGTCACACTTAGACCTAAGTCGTTTTATTAATACATGTATGGGCCCTGGGGTCGTACGATGGCCTATACTGATCATGCTTCGCCTCCGGAAAACGCTTATTTGTTCCCTCTTTCGTAACATTGTTGTTGGTGGTAAGTTGGCAGAATGGAGTGGTTTTGCTCTACCAGAAAATGTCATGGCTTCCTGAGTTCTGTGGAGGATTGATCTGGAACAATTACCGTGTGCAGGCTGTGATATCATGACATACGTACCGAGGCAGTCCGGAGATTTTGAAGCTGGGAATGGCGACACCTGGCTTATGATTGGCGGAAGGTCGACAACAGCAAGGAAGCAGTGGTTGATTATTGAAAGTAACCGAATTTTAATTTATTCTTAATGCTTTCATCCAATCACCATCTTTGCAGGTAAATTCTTCGGTGCTGCTATATTTCTCCTTTCCTTGTCAACAACGTTGACCGTCGTTGTTCTGAATCTGCATTTCAACGGAGAGCATGGCTCCCGTGTACCAGCTCTCGTCCGGAAAGTCGTCCTCGTCTGGCTTGCCAAAGTTGTATGCTTGGCTACACGCTGTGAACAGATCATGAAAGAGGTACGGTTGACAATCGCTGTGGTAAAAAAATGAGACGAGAGAAACCATAACTAGATAACCATCGGAAGCATTTTATTACCTGGTTTGTTAGTTTTTCAACTGAAACTAGACCATTCATTATTCACTCCATATATACATTCAGGTTTGTCCATACTTATGCTAACAGAGATTTGTATCAATATTTGTTTTGAAATAGTGACTACTTCAGGTATAATTGCGCGTGAAGAGGATTCTCACAAAAAGCAGTTCGGTCGTGAAAACGGTGTTTCTGTGGCGGTTGATAATTTGCCTGACGGTTGAATATGAAAACTGCCGATGTGAACGAGATACGACATGCATGTGTTGTCTTTTTCAGTGACAACGGGTTTGTGTTAGAAGGTGTGGTCTCCCTTACAAGTGTGATCTGAGATTTCCTAGGCTTTCTGTGTTCTTTCAGGCAAAAGAAGTGTATGGTCAAGACAGAAATCTATCTGCCAGCAAGAGCCGCATGAACGGTACAGTCATAGCAAACCCGGCGAACGATCATAACCAGATGGAGCTGACGCCCTACGAGACGTATATCGGGCCTCCAAACCACGAGGAACATTCAGACGAAATGTTAGAAAACCTGAAAAAAATATTATCGGAAGTGTGCGAGTTAAAACACGCGATATTTGATAAACTCCATCGAGAGAGGATGGGTTATGTGTGTCGGCATGAGTGGCAGATGGTCGCCTTAGTTTTGGACAGGATTTTGCTGCTTATGTTCTTCTTGGCAGCATTAATCACCAGTGTCGTCATCTTCGCCGACATTCCAACGTGATGAACGCCATGACAGACCATTGCAAGTGGTTTGTGACTGGTGTTTGCCTCAACCGACGTACGCCACGGAGATCATCAAATTGACAACATTCAAGTTCCCGTATCAGTGACGTGCATGATGAAATCTCGCCAAATTCAAGGTTTCTGAAAGCACCGAAAACAGCCACGAAGCCTCGTACGTGCCTAGTACTTCTAAACAGAATTCGCCGTTAAGCGACCAATCAGAATTACTGTTACAAACGTTTTAGGCCCACCGAGCCTCGTTGCTGAAAGTCATTGTTTGGTTCATGCTCAGCATTTGGCATTACCAAGCACAAAACTGCTTTAAACGTCATGTAAACAATTTTGTAAAAAAAAGATGACCGTCCGATCATTTCCGTCTCAAACCAAACTGAGCTTTTCTCATCAAGGTATTCGTATTCGCACATATCATTATCACGTCACAAGTTTGATAATCTGATCGAACTGCACATTCCGGATTTGGAACTCGTCCTTTGTTTCTGTGTGCCTGGTATTGGCCTTTCGTTTCTGAACGAATGCCCTTCCGCTTCAGATTGGCACGGGGTAAGCATCCAAGCCTCTGGGAATGAGTTTAACGTTGTTAATATGTATCCCGTTGGCTGTGAACCTATTTCAATACAAAATGTAATGTACATGTACAACTCTGCATGTTTTCATGTTATTTAAATTATTATGTGATATAAACCATGATTTATATGAACGTTTTCTAATAAAATCAAAGAAAGCAAGGACAATATTATTGTTTGTTGTTGTTGGTGTGATTGTGCTGGTGTTGGTTGTGTTGTTGTGGTAAGTGTGGTGATGGTGATGGCGATGGCGACGGCGACGGCGAGGATGATGGTGATGGTGATGATGACGATGATGTAGGCCTATAGGTGGTGTTGTTGGTGTTCTGTTGGGGCTATTGTTGTTGTCATTTTGTAACTGCACGTACCTAGTCATTGACATTCAAGGAAACAAACCAATATCTATTTTCTATTCCTCTCGTAAATTTATTATATCGTACTCTTTTTTAAAGCCACAATCCCTTAATTCCTAGAACCCAGCCTAAAAACAAGGTCGACGAAGGAGATCATCTAAGTACATACCGGTAATCAATTCGAATGGAGTTCTTTCGTTGGTATTCACGTTATCGTCTGCACCAATATCAGATAACTAGTTTTTCTATTTTCATAAGGAAATAGATCATATCAACCTTGAATTCTGATCTTGATTCTCGTGCAGTGATGCTGGCGTCTCTCATCAGTGTTCTCTATGATTTCCGTATTCCATAATTTGGGCGATTCCAAGTTTGCTCGTAACTGTGGGGATGCGGACAGTGTCTCCTCCATACCGCACCCTAATCGCCCTATTTCGTGGGACCGAAGCTGCGCCCCACTCCCCATTCGAAACGTTCTTGTCATATAGAAGCAAATCGCTTGCAGAAAAACTGAAAACTTTCAATTTGAATCACCGCCTGGCACCCCTGGCGTCTGCGTTGAAGTACCCAATAGCATGGTTGTCGCCATAAATACCCGAATTCCCTTCTAAATCCTGAGGACTGCATTCCATTGACCAACTCAAACGCTTCCAATTCTGCTCTACATCAGACGGCAACTGCCCAAATCGCTTTTTCCTTTCTCACCAGTATCTTCCTCCGGGAGTCAAAGCGTCAAGAGTGATCACGATGTTGTTGAGTTACCTGATAACCTTCCCAACCGTCTTGCTACAAGGTATTGTTCTTGTTTCTTCAACACAAGTTGCGACGAAAAGAGAGGACGAGCATCAGCATTCCAACGGGAACCACGGAGATCTCATCTGTCCTCGATGCCAGGAGGAAAGGTGTCGACCCGTTCGAAAGGAGCGCCTAAATTGCCGTGGAGGTTACACGTTCGACGTCTGTCGCTGTTGTCCAACCTGCGCCAAAGTGGAGGACGAACTATGCGGAGGAGATTACCACATGTTTGGAAAGTGTGATCGCGGACTTGGATGTGTAGCGAACGGGCAAGATGCTAGGCGATACGGCGTATATAAGACCCAAGTGGGGAGATGCCAACGTGGTACATGTAAGTTGTTTTATCTGTTCCTACAGATTTTATACTGAAGTCTTTCCTAAATTGCTTGCGGATTGCTTCCGTTCTTTCCTGGCAGGTTGACGTGGACTCCAGAACCACTGAGCCCCTTGATTACCTAAGCGCTCCTGTTTCGGCCTTGCAGGAAAAACAGGATACGTGAAGTGTAATGCAAGTACATGTAGTAGGCTATCGTTGTTTTGTCACAGTGTGTCAATCTGCGTATGGAATCCGATATGTTTGTAGAAAGATCTCTTCTTTTTTGCCGACTGATCGCTCGACGTACAATTAGGGCAAGGTCCAGTTATAAATGACAGACGATAAGGCCTCTTCTGATGCCCCGGTATTTGTCGGTGTGCCGAAAAGGTCGCGGGACCTTGTACCATTGTCTAGTCCTTTTTATCAGACTGTTCATTCATAAACAAGTCTCCCAGCGAACGATGTGGCTGAAGAATATTTGGTTCGTTGTTCATGTACAAGTCCGTATAGTTCTATGATTCTGTTTCAACATCTCATTCAGTGTGAGCGTTTTTTGTGTCCTTTTTCATTGCCTTCAGAAAGAACATATCATCTACCAGCTTACCTGAATTGGGGATTGAATAAACCCCATATTTCGCCCCAAACAAAAGAAACTTGCGGAAAAAAACGTGTTTTGAGACGAACAGAATGGGAAGCTGGAGATTGGTCGATATAAATTTTGATTATTGATGTCCAGTTGGCCGGACTTGGACTGATTGCTTGACTTGATGAACGACCGGAAGCATAAAAAAAATCAAGGTTTATTTGATAACGAACTATCTTATTTGTTTGTCGTGTCCTTGAGAACGTGGGTGGAAACAATAGGCATGTAGTATGAATAGGCATAGTGTGCAACACGAGGAAAGAATGGCATTGGCCGGAGATGAACGATTTCAAACTGTGATCTTTCTTTCTCTTATTCTAATGGAGGTTTCATGATAATAGTTGATGCTGAATTTGGCATCCCTCACACCCCATCCCGCCCCACCCCAACTCATCCCCGTTCACGGTGTAACATTTCAATAGTTTTGAAGAAGGGGATGATCATTATAGCCTACGCTCTTGCGAGTTGTGATTATACCTCAAGTTCAATTCACGAATCTGGGATCCTCGACGGAGGTAAGCCCTCATCACATTATTGATGTCCCGCCTCATTTTCTTTCAGATTCCTCGATGCAGGCTGGCCAGCCGATTGGACTTCATTGCAAACCGAAATGCACACGAAAATACTGTGCAAAGAATCCGAAAGCTATATGTGCAGCAATGTAAGTCGACAACCTTGGCATGACTCAAATTGCAAAGATACTTTGTATATTTCAGCGTAATTTCCTACCTTCACAGCAGGTCCGGACTCGACTACTTCCGTTCGTCAATTCTGTATTGGATCTGCTAATGAGAGTGCACACTCTCAAGACGTTTTGTTAAAACGTTTCAATTTGTGTCATGGCCCCTGTCAGGCAGATTATCAATATCTAAAAAGTCTCCTGTTTATGTTGACCAAATGAAGCGGGTCATCACGACATTCCTTCGTCACCCCCCCCCCCCTTACGTCCTTGCTTACCATCTGCTTCTTGCAGTGACAACGCGGAGAAATCACAGCGTTGCCAAGGTGATTGCCAACATACTTCCTGTAAAGCTTGTAGATTGGTAAGCCGCCAATCGGATTGCCCAAAATGTTCCAATGATGACTTTTCCTGCATGAGGAATTTCGCCAAGTGCATCAAGAAGCATATGTGTAAAAGGTCAAAGGGGTTGCCCTGTAAGAGATGGGAGGTAAGAGAATGTAATTACATGTAATGTTTTAGCATATTATTAGTCAGTGTGCGACTTCCAACACCAGTGCCAATGATGAAAGAGTCTGATTCTTTCAGTGACCGCTAGGCGGCGCCACTTCCCGGAGAGACTTGAGATGGATCAGTTCCAGAGATTTTAAGATAGATTCCAGATTGCACCGCTAGGACTACGACTTGAGAACTGATGATGTTTCTGAGTCTCTTCACTTTCTTTCAGTCCGCCGCAGGCGATGCCGACTTCAGATGTTTTGTGCCAGAGTGTTTATAACGTCACTTACCGGAGACATTTTGAAGGGACTCGCACGACTCTGCATTCTCTATAACTGTATACTAAGTATATGTAAAAGTAATCCGGATGCGGAGGAGACTTCGGGTCCGTTTTTAGGGAAATTAATGTTCTCGTCGTGTGCCTTTTCCCAGTTTGACTTTGAGACTACTGGTTTTAGGTTCCAAACAAACATCTCTTGTGGAAAAAGTCCGATTTTATGTTATGTCAGGGTTCTATGCGAATGTTTCATAGAGGTGTGACGTTCCCCACGATAGGCTGTTGGCGACACCCGCATACGACAAACTCAATTGGACTCTTCTCTTCGGAAACTGGATAGATCTACACTTGCCCACGCTACCGCTAGGGCTACGACTCTTTGTTCACATTTCAAACAATAGCTCAGGTCCCACACTCAATGCACATGTACGTATAGACGACATGTACACACTATGGTGATGTATTTGTATATGAAATATAGAACAGAAAGTTTATTTAATTTGCCTTAATCTCATTGTTATTTCAATCTCCAATATATATTACTTGTTCATATACAATCACTAATGTGTACATTGTGTAAGACGGCACTAAACCTACGGCCCAAGAACAAAAGGAAGGGTCAATTCGTAAAAAGGCGTACAAAAATAACATCAGTATCTATACATAAATGACGGTGTAGCCGGCACGGATAGATCAGATTCTGTAGAACTATGTTTTAGTAAATATTCCTTTACACAGGAATGGTGAGATATGTGAGCTGACAGAATAGTTACAGGCATTCTAGAGATAACAGTCTCGATAGGATCAACCCCGCGAGAGACATAAATTCATGGTGGCAGCACTGTCAGGGTATGGTCATGGATAGCCTACCCGCAGCGCCATCTCTCCCCCGATCGCACGAACGTTGCTGATTACTGAACTTTGCAGACGCCATCATCTCTGGCACCGGTGAGCCGAAACTTCCTGCCGAGGTAGTCAAGCTGTCGTGTCCCCGTGGAAGCACCGTCGTTCTTGAGTACATCTGAAATTGGGACAGAATGAATAAAAGATATAGCTCTAGCTGGTCGAAATATGAAGTACATCATAATCTGGTGATGCTTCTCTTCTTATTTAGCTTGATACCAAATGCATAGTTTTCCCCCAAGTGACTTCTCATGGGGGTATTCCTCCGTGCTTTCCTACCCCTATAGGCTACTCGGTCAAGCAACTTACCTATCATAATCCTTCGGAACGTCTTCTCAAGTTTTTTAGCTGAATCCCTGACAGATATCTCGGCAAAATACAAGCCGTGGCGAGCTGAAAATGACCAAGAGAATAAATTAATACTACATAGTAACGAAGACCGACGAAGCCAGCACGTTGCATCGGTAGGAAGCATCTGCAGTCACGCCATTGTCAAAGTGGCTGCGTTACCAGACGAAGTTTGGCATGTACTTGGCTCTCTCTGGTTCTCACCTGCCCAGTCCTCCGCCTCTAAAACATCCACCTGCCGCCTCCTGATCCATTCGGGATGGTTATGGATGAGCTCCGTATTCCCAACAAGGACGATGGGAATGCGTTCCGGGATCGACTTCCTCGCCTCTCGCAGCCACAGCTCGGCGTTCTCGTACGTCTTTCGCCTGGCCACGTCGTAGATGATCAACAGAATTTGAATGTCCTTCGTGTATCTGCAGAAAAAAGCAAA
>NMRB01000254.1:313914-344329 GCA_002633025.1 Notospermus geniculatus | reverse complement strand
CCCCCCCCCCCTTACGTCCTTGCTTACCATCTGCTTCTTGCAGTGACAACGCGGAGAAATCACAGCGTTGCCAAGGTGATTGCCAACATACTTCCTGTAAAGCTTGTAGATTGGTAAGCCGCCAATCGGATTGCCCAAAATGTTCCAATGATGACTTTTCCTGCATGAGGAATTTCTCCAAGTGCATCAAGAAGCATATGTGTAAAAGGTCAAAGGGGTTGCCCTGTAAGAGATGGGAGGTAAGAGAATGTAATTAATGTTTTAGCATATTATTAGTCAGTGCGACTTCCAACACCAGTGCCAATGATGAAAGAGTCTGATTCTTTCAGTGACCGCTAGGTGGCGCCACTTCCCGGAGAGACTTGAGATGGATCAGTTCCAGAGATTTTGAGATAGATTCCAGATTGCACCGCTAGGGCTACGACTTGAGAACTGATGATGTTTCTGAGTCTCCTCACTTTCTTTATTTCAGTCCGCCGCAGGCGATGCCGACTTCAGATGTTTTGTGCCAGAGTGTTTATAACGTCACTTACCGGAGACATTTTAGAGGGACTCGCACGACTCTGCATTCTCTATAACTGTATACTAAGTATATGTAAAAGTAATCCGGATGCGGAGGAGACTTCGGGTCCGTTTTTAGGGAAATTAAAATGTTCTCGTCGTGTGCCTTTTCCCAGTTTGACTTTGAGACTACTGGTTTTAGGGTCCAAGCAAACATCTATTGTGGAAAAAGTCCCATTTTATGTTATATCAGGGTTCTATGCGAACGATTCATAGAGGTGTGACGTTCCCCACGATAGGCTGTTGGCGACACCCGCATACGACAAACTCAATTGGACTCTTCTCTTCGGAAACTGGATAGATCTACACTTGCCCACGATTTGTTTGGTCTTTGCTACCGCTAGGGCTACGACTCTTTGTTCACATTTCAAACAATAGCTCAGGTCCCACACTCAATGCACATGTACGTGTAGACGACATGTACACACTATGATGATGTATTTGTATATGAAATATAGAACAGAAAGTTTATTTAATTTGCTCATTGTTATTTCAATCTCCAATATATATTACTTGTTCATATACAATCACTACTTAATGTGTACATTGTGTAAAGACACTAAACCTACGGCCCAAGAACAAAAGGAAGGGTCAATTCGTAAAAAGGCGTACAAAAATAACATCAATATCTATACATAAATGACGGTGTAGACGGCACGGATAGATCAGATTCTGTAGAACTATGTTTTAGTAAATAATACACTTCCTTTACGCAGGAATGGTGAGATATGTGAGCTGACAGAATAGTTACAGGCATTCTAGAGATAACAGTCTCGATAGGATCAACCCCGCGAGAGGCATAAATTCATGGTGCATGGCAGCACTGTCAGGGTATGGTCATGGATAGCCTACCCGCAGCGCCATCTCTCCCCGATCGCACGAACGTTGCTGATTACTGAACTTTGCAGACGCCATCATCTCTGGCACCGGTGAGCCGAAACTTCCTGCCGAGGTAGTCAAGCTGTCGTGTCCCCGTGGAAGCACCGTCGTTCTTGAGTACATCTGAAATTGGGACAGAATGAATAAAAGATATAGCTCTAGCTGGTGGAAATATGAAGTACATCATAATCTGGTGATGCTTCTCTTCTTATTTAGCTTGATACCAAATGCATAGTTTTCCCCCAAGTGATTTCTCATGGAGGTATTCCTCCGTGCTTTCCTACCCCTATAGGCTACTCGGTCAAGCAACTTACCTATCATAATCCTTCGGAACGTCTTCTCAAGTTTTTTAGCTGAATCCCTGACAGATATCTCGGCAAAATACAAGCCGTGGCGAGCTGAAAATGGACAAGAGAATAAATTAATACTACATAGTAACGAAGACCGACGAAGCCAGCACGTTGCATCGGTAGGAAGCATCTGCAGTCACGCCATTGTCAAAGTGGCTACGTTACCAGACGAAGTTTGGCATGTAGGCCTACTTGGCTCTCTCTGGTTCTCACCTGCCCAGTCCTCCGCCTCTAAAACATCCACCTGCCGCCTCCTGATCCATTCGGGATGGTTATGGATGAGCTCCGTATTCCCAACAAGGACGATGGGAATGCGTTCCGGGATCGACTTCCTCGCCTCTCGCAGCCACAGCTCGGCGTTCTCGTACGTCTTTCGCCTGGCCACGTCGTAGATGATCAACAGAATTTGAATGTCCTTCGTGTATCTGCAGAAAAAAGCAAACCTTAGTGACCAAAAGAGGCTCTTTGATTTAGAATCGATTGTGAAGGAGTCTATGAAGTTCCCGAGAGAGCACCGAAGATGAATACTTACAGCGCGAGTGACTCTCTGTAGGATTCTTTTCCAGCCAACTCCCAGAGAGAAAACATGACTAAATCCTCTCCCACCATCAGTTTTCTGGCCCCACAGTCCAAGCCCAGCGTGGCCCTCGGATCTTTCTCTTCCTCTACGTGCATCAGCTTGTGTAGTAGTCGTGTCTTCCCAACGACCTGGTCACCCAGGATCAGAGCTGAAAAAGTCGTTATCGGATCGTTACGAGTCGGTCAAGAGTATTCCTTGGTCTGATTACAAGTGAAACTTGAATGTAACACGGGATATTTGTCACATAAGCTAAACGACACGTTCGTGAAGAAGGCAGCAGAGTGGCATTGCTGGGTACAGAGAAGGAAAGCCACTCAACCGCTGCTGAGTAGACCTACGTGATGATTGTTGACAAAGACAAGGAAGGAATCTGTTGTAGTTGGAAGGATGACACCACGAAAAGGACCTGCTTCGTTTGTTTTATGAGCAAGAACAGAGAAAACAACTTTACTACCTTTCAGGAAGACTGTATGATTCTCATCTTCTGCTGAGGTCGACTTTGCCTTGACGGGCTGCTTCTGGACGGTGTACGAAGCACGAAGAGCATCTTCCTGCTGCTTGCGTCGAGAGGGTTTCGGTGAGCCAGGACCTTTTGCATGTCCTTTACGTCCCTTTGATTCACCGCCCCGAGATGGCGCAGAATGGATGGTATAACTCCTGCGAAGGTCGTCGTCTGCTCGTGGCCTGTTGGGCGCCTGTCCCTGTTTCGGCATGCTGCTGAGGTTCTCCCTGGAGCCGCGGGTGGGATAAGGTGACCGCGGGGATCTTGACGGAGTCGGTTCCTGGGCTGCCTTCTGCTGGTACACCACAGGTTCGGCGAGCTTAAACTTACTCGGCGTGAGAGTTTTGAAGATAGGCGGTGCAATTTCTGGCTCAGCAATCCTACCAATCACATTGTCACCCCCGCTGATCATGAGGGGGACATTCTCGTCAAATTTCCACTTACGCCCCGACTTCTCCCTGATACTGTGCGAGAGGGTGTTAATCTCTTTCAGCTCTCTGTCTATGGTCTGTTCATTCGTCCTGAGAAACTGATACATCCTGATGACGCGATCATCAGTGATGCTACTTCCATTGCCAAGTAACGTCTGGTGAATTCGTTCAAATGCACCTAATACTGTGTTCTTTTTGACAACGTTTGATTCGCAGTTTCCCGTCTCATTTTCATATACATCTTTCAATGTTTTGATCTGTAGCATAAGTGCCTCTGCATCCTCATCAATTCTTGCTTTTCGGGCTTCAGCAATCGCTCGCACCTTCTCAGCAATGGACTGGAAGTCCTGCATCCTTGCCTCCTTATTCCTCTGACCATCCGACACAGCCTGCACAAGTGCTGCCCGCGTCTGCTCTGTCCTTTCATTCTCGTGTTTGATATAAGTCTCCATCTCCTTGATGAAAAAGGAGAGTTCAAATATCACGTGATCACGATGCTGTCTAAGACAGGACTCACAGATTCCAAGTGCGCATGTGCAGCACCACCGTTCCACTTTACAACCCTTGTGAATATTACAGTGCGTTGGGTCGACTTTCTGGATGACCTCAACGTCTTCAAAGGAACCACCAGATTTAATCTCATCTAGAGTAAAAATTCGATGACGCTGTGCCCCATCCCCGTTGCCATGTTGATCCGCACATGTTTCGCAGATGTACACCCGACAGTCAATACATCGTCCAGTAGCCTCTGTCTCAATTCCACTAGTCTCGGAACAATTCGCACACTTGTGGATGTGTTCAAGGTCGAACACTTCTTTCACAGGCGAGAAATTCTGGAATGATGGTGGAAAATGTGTGACATCATCCTCAGGGAAGATCGTATGCCTTTGACAGAGCGGGCAGTCTGCCGCTGCAAGCTCCAGGCCTGGTTCGTCGTCAACATCGCTCTCCAGGGAGTTGGCGACATTGGCTGGCAGACATCTTTTGCACACATCGTGCTTGCAGAGCGTCAACTCAAACACTTTCTCCTTCTTGTCGCACCTCTGGCACGGCTTGGCCGGCCTTGGCTCCTCTTGTACAACAACTGCCTCTTCCTGTTGCGCGTCTCCATTTTCCACAGGTGGGGGTTGGTCCCGTTCTGGTTCATCGCCTCCATTCATCTGTGGTGGGTGATCTCGTTCCGGTTCATCACCTTCGTTCATTTGTGGTGGCCATTCTTCCTCACTGCTTGGAGGGTAGGTGACTTCGTGATCGGCGTCGTCCATTCCGCTCCTGAAAAGATGTATAAAGATTTTTAGCAATTTTTGAATCTTCTGTGCATGGTGTTCTTAAAGGAGAGTTCATCAGTTGCGTGTTTGCAACTTGTTCGATACGTACATTTACAATCATGGCAATGAGGAACCGGCGTGCCGTTTATCCCGACAGGTCGGCGCAGCGATCGATGAGACCGAACCGACGTCACTGACGTCGTTTTATGTGCTGACGTTGCGTCATGAAAAAATCTGCTGTACATTTTTCTACAGGAAAAAATAAGATAAAGACGTTGCCGTTATCGCCATCCTACCTCTTTATTTTAAGAAAAAAAAGCAAAGACATTGCAGAAATTTTCGTCCGCGACAAGATGGTGTAAATTTTAATGTCATGCGACCGAAAAAATAGGGTTTATTTCACGCCAGAAGTTAATGGAAATGACTTGAAATCACGTTGAAAAAAGAAACTTCGGTCTCATCGATCGCAGCGCCACGTCGTGACGTTAGTTCGTCCGGTTCCTCATTGTATTGGTGACAAGTTTTCCTTGACTAAGCACTAACATTCTGTAGCCTACACAGCAGGAACGAGAATGTCGTTCAAAATTTTCGGCGTATCTCAACTCAACCCATGCAAACTATACGTATTCGTATCAAATTTACGACTGATTAAGGCATTTCAAAAAGGTCAGTTGATATTTGATTGAAACGATTAACACCTCACATTGGTGAATTGAATGCAGGCTTACATCTTTGTTGAGGGAACAATAGCATTAGGCCTAGTAGAAATTTTCTAAATCATTTCAGACTACATTATATAGAACTCGAGGTACAGGTTGTCAAATATCGGTGAAACGAAGTGTGACGCCGTGTTGGAACCATCATGCAGTGAAAGTCTCAAAAAGCCACAATATTTACCTTTGTGACAAATGCCACGTTCACAGCAAGTGTAAATCACCACAAGACATGTGTAAAGACAAGTCGGGACAAGTGCAGTTGGTCGGCGTGCCTTGTTGTTCGTGCAGTATGTCGAAAACAGTCGCATTGGCTTTGAGTACCATTTTTGGCGTTTTTAAGAAAAATTAAAGGCCTGAACCCACTGACGCGTTTTCACGCAGCGGGAAAACGCACCGGCAGAAAATGCTTTGTTAAAAGGCAGCGGACCGAGAAAATAACAAATGATTTGTCGAGCAGTGATGAAACCGCGGCGGGAAAAACGCGACAGTGGGTTCAGGCCTGAACCCACTGTCGCGTTTTCCCGCCGCGGTTTCATCACCGCCCGACAAATTCTTTGTTATATTCTCGGTCCGCTGCCTTTTAACAAAGCATTTTCTGCCGGTGCGTTTTCCCGCTGCGTGAAAACGCGTCAGTGGGTTCAGGCCTTAAAATGTACTGTGTAGTTTGTTCGTTGCGTTTGTTTTTTAATCGCGTTTTCAAATCTCGTAAATCCTTTAAGCAGGCCTTTAAATCCCAACTTACTAAGCACAGTTTGTCAATGGCACGAATAGTACTCGAATGGTGTGCTGGCCTATGTAGCTTCGTGGGATTACGGTTTCGTGGCTCTTTCTGCATAACTGGGGCTTACGAAACTGTCCATTCTCGGGGCAAAAAAGCGTCTTAAGCCGGTGACAGACTGGTGCGTACGCAGCGCGTACTGCAGGCGTTCCGCCAATCAGCTTCTTCGGTACGTGTTTTGGTCCGTGTTACCGCCTCCCTGATTGGTTGAACGCTTCCCGACGCGCTGCTTACGCGCTAGTCTGTCACCGCCTTTAGATTTAATTGTAGATTGCACAAAAAAGAAGCATCTCATCATGTCCCCGCCCCAAGAAATGGAAGCTCACGAACAACTTCAATTGAAATCTTGACGAAATGCGAGGCCTTCGACGTCATTCCGTCAATGTCCGTCGCGTGGCACACTAAAGAGAATCCAACGTATTAGCGAAGTGGAATATTGCTCTTCACATCGACATTAGCTTGAGGCGGGCAGGAACACGACACAGTCGTATTTAAAATCATAACGTGTCGTTCCATGCCCTCTCGCTAAAAACAAACACGACGAAGTGGATCTCAAATTCAATGTCAATATCATATCTCCATACAGAGTATCAGACCTGTTGGCTATTTGGATTTCGTTGTCACTCCATAGTTCGTATGTATCGAGATCGTGAGTGTTTGGTTTCTGGATGAACCCGTCGCATGAAGGGTCAGTAGAAAGCCATAGCCCGTAGAAATGTTTCATTACCCGAGCGAAGGTCATGCAGGAATTAATGCACCAAAAAGAACGATGATACAGGAATGGACGATGAAGAGGAACGATGATAGCACCTGAACTGCCAATGTCAACGATAAAATTATCAACATATGTATTTCCAACCTGTAGTTGCAACGTAACCTTTCGTAACTTAGAACAAACAAAAGATAAGCTACAACCGTATATAAGTAGACTTTTATTGTTTGTACGTTTTTTGTGAATCTTTGACAAGTAAGGGTAATAATCATTACCGGCCATTACCATTTAAACGTTCAATTAGATCTTGATCGTTGAATAGCTATGATTTGTCTTCGTAATATCTATGTCAGTCGTGTTTGCCTGATCATGTAGGCCCCCTATACATGTACAAGTCACACTCGTCCCGTTCGAACACGTCAAGTTCGACACAAAACACCAAAAAATCGAGAATAGCCATGGGGACACATTCATGCATGGATTCTCCGTCCCTTCAATATAAGGTTCAGGCTTACTTTGATTGATAACTAACACTCGCACCTACTCTATCTCAAACGAAATGTAAAGATCAACTCCTCCTGGCCTGGACGACACAAATTCCTTCGTTGAGTCTAATTCACCAAGCAATCCCAATTTGACAGTTCCACCACGTCCATCCTCATGTAAAGCATGTATAGGACGTAGTTCTACAGTCAAAGCTGCATGCGAACCAAAGCCAAGCTTTATTTATTTATGGACATACCCGCGAGGCATACCCTTATGCAAGCCAAAGGTATCAATGCAGATTTTATATTGATTTTATCTTGAAGCAAGGTTACACTGATGCCCGCTGATGGTGCACTGCACAAATTCACAATGCAATGCACAACGACAACATGCAGAATGCTGTTCAAAGGCAACCTCCAAACAATAGGAGTAGAGCAGAGCAAGTTACTGCAGATAATTTAGACACTTTCTGGCAAGCTGTGTGTATTTTCCAGCGAATGGTGCTAGGATTTTCTAGGCCTACAGGTCCATGCTACGTAAAAACCATCAGACCAAATGGACTTTCCTAAAAGCTCAGAGTTTAGCTGCAAATGCGATCATGTTATTGGACGTTAATTGCACGTCAACTCAGTCTTAACGATGCCTGAAAACGTCCCCCCCCCCCCTTAGCTCCTTCTTCCAGAGAGAGAGAGAGAGAGCTCAGTGCATGGAACACTATACTATACCTTCGTGTAGGCCTGCATAGGCCTAAAACCGGATATGTGGATGACTGCCAACCAAGAGTTACCCGCCATCACCGACCCCAAGAAATAAGCCTAGGAAGAATTTGCTTTATTGCCCAGAAGGACCGGCTTCCTCAGCAACCAGATTTCAATTGATTCCTTCTACCGTCATAAAGGAGCCAACACCTACCTCAAGGAAATAGTCCCTTAAATTTACTCTCCGCACTACACGAGGAATAGATCTCACGTCAAAGCCTATGGCATGCGTTGGCTGTGTTCCAAATGCTAGGCCTGGCCACCAACGCGAACACGTCCAAGTCCACCCAACATGACAAGTCTAATCCTGAATATCGATTCAAAGGCCGCCATTTCGCTCGCGTTATAGATCCAGGCAGCGGTTTGAGATCGCTTTCATTGGAGACGGTAGTTGAGGGACAATGCGGCCGTTCGCACTCTATCTCGACTGTCCTATATCAATTATCATATCATCTTTTTGTCATGGTATCATTGCGAAGATAGCGCGATTAAACCATTCAAATTCAAATCCGTTTCAATCATTTTCGTCTATTATGAGAGATCGTGTCAAATATCATTACCGGTATCAAGACTGCTGCTTGCGGCGGTAACACACGAACGCCTCAGTCGTCGGCACCGTATCTGATATTGCGGATGCCCGAAAATATTAATTGTCAATTAATCTAAATGTGTTTAGCTATATAAGAAAAAAACGATAAAAAACGACGAAACAAATCGGAGACTCGCACCAGTAGACTTGCTGCAGGTACCTATCGTACCAGAGAGTACCACAATACCACTCGCTCATGAAAGTCACGGTACAGAGTGGGAGGGTTTCTTGCCTTATTCAGAGACTACCCAGCGCCTGGTGCGTCAGCCCATTGAGAATCTGATGGCTGCGCAATAAGGTTGTCCTGTAACCGTAGGCATGAAGGGATGCTCCCAACATGTTCATGCCGTGATGTGCCAAGAGGGTATTTTCCCCGACACAGTGGAGAGCAGATCGGCCTTCGATTATCGAAGATGCGACAAAGCTGCAGCACGGATTTAGGCATAGGGACTTGAAGCAAAAGTTGTGTGATTGTTTGATTGTAAATATGTTTATTATGATCAGAGAGAGTACTATTGGCACCCTCGACGGACAACACACGCCCCTAGGGTATGCACCCCAAGGGGCGTGTGTTGTCCGTCGAGGGTGCCAATAGTACTCTCTCTGATCATAATAAACATATTTACAATCAAACAATCACACAACTTTTGCTTCAAGTCCCTGTGGATTTAGGCCTATCGGTCGGCCTCGGAGAATCGTCGCGAAGACAGGTGCAGATGGAGGCCTCGATAAGAGAGTTTAAGATACCGGTACTTCATGTAGAATGGGGGGTTTGATCCTTCAATTTGACCTGAATGTGCATCAATCCAATTGTGTGTGCAAATCCTCCAAGGTGCAATCAAATCCAAAGATTTTTAAAGCAAAAAATATCGGTACCGGTACAAAGAAACATCGGAGATCCGAGGTAGGCGGGGCCTTTTTACTCGGGTGTGTTACACTAGCCTGGTTCTATTGCCACCGTCAGATGGCATAGTGTTGTCTGACGTTGGAAAATGGAACCAGGTCGACTTTTAAACAATTCAGCCAACAGCGGGCCAATCAAAAGCTTCGGATCGGGACACACCTCCGAAAGCGACGACAGCGCCACACGCGGACATTCAATGAACCGATTTGCTGGCTTCGCAATCCTTTCATCTGTTCATGGACTGACTTAGGCCTATTGACTTTTTACGCTGTATTTTCTAAATAACGATCATTCTGATTACTATAAAGGTAATTAATTAGCTGGAAGATTGTTCCCCTGGTATTGTCATAGCCGTTTTGATGAGAAAACGTGTCGTTTTCACACACAGAACGAGAAGGACTCGCCTGCTCGACTGGTCAGTGATCAGCTGGGGAAATAGGGCCGATCTAGCTGTCACCACCAGAACTGCCGATCAGCTATAGATATGCCGATTTGTGCACCTGCTGATTGCCAGAAATCAGCCCATCAAGCTGCACTTGTTAAGAAAATGCATTTGCGCATGCAAATACGAAAATCCGCACGTAGGTATCCTAATGAACATAATGCCCGCAAGGCGGCGCCACTAGCCAAAAAAACACACCGCATTGAAATCAAGTGTTTGACAGATTTTTGCCGTTTGAGAGGTAAGAAGCAACAACTGACAACTTTTCATCACTTCCCTAACCATTTTAGACAATGCTAGATGAAGTCAAGATGAGTTTGCAGAGTTAAGACAATTAAAAATGCTAAATATTGGCACTTGCCACAACCTGCAGCAGTGAATACATTATGATAATTAGGTTCTGAACTGCAGATCGGTGGGTGATCTTCCGATTTACTGGTGACAGCTAGATCGGCCCTATTTCCCCAGCTGGTGATATGGAGCGCAGTTTCTGCAATAAATAACAGCAGTTGTGAAATATAATATGGAGCAATTCGTGCAATAATTTTGACATGTATGTGTGGGCGTGCAGACCGTGGTTCGGTACTCTCAGCTTGTGTCACCCAATATTTGTTCCTTTCCCTTTCAGTTTGCAGCATGACTGATGAAGTCAAACTTGAGAGAGATGCCAATACGAATGTAACCATTCGTATCCATGGTAATATGCTTATGACATTTTGTAGCCTACTCAGCAGGCCTCAACTGCATCAGAATCTCCTGTTAAAGGAGCACGGTATTGGATCTCAATGCATTATTTGACTGCCGACCTAGAGGGAGGGAGCCACCTAGCGGCAGTAAGACGAACTAAAAAATTCATTACAAAATGTACGTAGTAAATCGGGTCAATTCGCCGACAACCTAGTTAGTCCCTGGGTTGGAGAGTGGCACCGGCTGTCGAGAAAAAGTGGCAATACCGTGGTCCTTTAACTATCAGTAGGCTACCTGGCCTGACTTGTTCCCTGTTAGTGTTTGGTCTACCTCGCTCTGCCTGACTACCTAAGATTAAGAAGTCACTTTCATTTATTGGTTTCTTTTATTTTATATTCTAGGTGCAACAATAACCGGATGGCAGTGCAAAGGCAAAACACTGGTATTTCTAAGGTATGGTTGATAAAAGAACTGGGTGGAAATGTTGGATTCTTGTGTAATCCCTCAAGTACCAGTATTATTTGAACTTCTCCATCTATTGGTAAATATTTTGTCTCCAGTATTAGTTTTAGGCAGCCTACTTAGTAACCACTGTCAAAATGATCCTGGTGTAATGCTGTCAATGTTTACATTGGACTTTTTCAGCAATCAGGCTGTTTTGAACAATGTAAAGGCCATAAGAGGAGGGATCCCACTTGTATTCCGTAAGTTAAGATCATCTGCAGCTCAGTCGTGTAAAAGAAAAAGGCCATTAGGCAAGAACGGCTGATAGTAGGTCTATTCATCAGCACTGTGTGACCCCATGTGCCTTTCCATCCATTGGTGGTGTCCTGAGTAAAGATCTGCTGACCTAAATCCAGCTACTGACATGTCAATCACTTTTCTCAACAGCAAACTTCGGTCCATGGGACCATGGTCCTCAGCATGGGTTTGCCAGAATCAGTCGCTGGAACTTGGAAACTGGGCCCACAAAGGTTTGTGTCATGATATCAATTTCAAGGGTACCGTACTTGATGGTACCGGTACACATCCTATCGTGGCATTGCCAAGTCGATTCCCTGAGTTCAGTGCTGCTCATCTCGGAATAGATTACTGGTAGGTAACTACACTGTACTATCCCATCAATAACAATATGGACCCCATCCCTTTGAATGAGACGATGATGGGGATTTTACCTGTAATCAGATGATGGTGGGGAGTAGCTGTAACTCAGTGGTTGAGACCTTGACTATCATCCAAACAGTCCAAAAAGACGAGCATTAGTTTGGGTTTCCCTCTGCATTGTCACTGAATAAAGTGAACTTGTTTCCAGGACTCTAATGGTGATGTAAAAACAGTTTTTACATTGACTGACAATGATGATACGAGGAAGATGTGGGATCACAAGTAAGTCATCATGAAATCAGTGCCTGTCACCGAAAATGAGAACTTAATAATGTCAAAGATCCCATCAAACTGACGTTGAAGTAATCTCTGTTTGTTGGCGCTCATTTCCCCATGTGACGTCACCCAGTGCCAAGAATATATTGGTGATCACCTCAGGTTGAGCAAACCTGTGGAAATAACAAGAAGAAACTGGAATCTAGATGTAGAACATTTGGCATGATTGAGGCGCATTGATTAATAGTTTTTCGAATTCCTTTCTAGATTTAAGGTGACATACACAGTCACACTGAAAGAACTGTCGTTAGAAAATAAGTTCCAGGTTGAAAATACAGGTATGTGTAACTCTTATTGCTCTCAAACTGATGAGCAGACCAGTTGAATATCAATTCTATCAATATCAATATCAACTGAATGAGTACCGTATATGATAATGTTACAAATACCTAGGGCGTGACCACAACATTTGGACGTGAACAGTGTTCTTGCATGGGAGTGTTCAATCCATCTCGTTTTTGTGATCACCCGAATTTTTTCGTTTCAGGGACCAGTAGTTTTGATTTCACATGTCTTTTACACACCTACTTTCAAGTTCAAGATGTCACTAAGTCAACAATATCTGGACTTAAAGGACTAACATATAAGGACCAGGTGTGCACGTTACAAGATTATGAATCCTCAATTTTTGATATTTCATCACATTGTTATTTTTATGTACCGTAGAGGAACATGTACCTGGCCATTGCATCAAGGGAACCCAGTTAACTTGCTGCAGTTCATCTTTCTAAGTTACTGGTAACTCAGTTTCAAGTCATGCCACTTTATTTCTGCTGACAATATATTGCAAGTAGGATTTCCCGACTCGTCATGTTTAATCTGTTTTTCAGCTCAAGGGTGGGTCAACCTCTACAGAGACTCGAGACCTTGTGGTAGTCACGGAGCACACGGACAGGGTCTACACTGGTGCCACTTCTGATCACGTCTTGACGGGAGTTAGTGATGGTGGCGTAGAAATTACAATCCATAAGTCCAACTTACCTGATACAGGTACGAATGTTTATGCTCAAGTCCAAGCACCAGAAATTACTTACCAAGTCATGGAGGCCTATCCAGTCAAACTTGGCTCTCTCCCTCCGAGTCATGGAGGCCTATCAAGTCAAGTTTGGCTCTCTCCCTCCATGCCAAAGCCACGCGAGTGAAGACTGAATGAAGACTCTCTTCCCTTTCGTGCAATTCTTATTTCTCTTTCCAGTTGTTTGGAATCCGTGGGATCAACTTGCAGCCAAGATGGCCGACTTTGGAGACTCCGAGTGGCCAAATATGTTGTGTGTGGAAGCTGGTCGAGTTGCTGAGAGGAAGGTGTTGCAGCCAGGAGAGAGCTTCAGCTGTGCACAGACACTTACTGCTAGCAAGCTGTAGACTATGGCCTGTGATCAGCATCTAGCAAACTCGTTCATTATCATCAACTGGATTGGTTTGGATCACATGATTGTGTATGATGAGATTATATCCACAAGTGACAAGATTCTTCCAGTGGACAATATTTTTAGTCAAACTGTGCCAATGCCACCTTATCTTTACTTACTCTCTGCTTGTACAACATGTATCTCCGCATAATGCTACTTGAACTAGAGTATATATTTGTAAATCAGCCAAGGTAACATTCCTGTCGGTAAGAGACAATTAAAATAAATTATATCCTTTGATATCTTTGGATCATTTAGCTTTCAAAATGGCATTTCTTTGCCTTTTCTTTACCTGCTGTCAAAGCAGCTGCAGCTGAGCATTTGGTAGCATGCAGCAGATTCAATTTGTGACTGGCTTCAAGGTTAATCGAATTCAAGTGCCTGTTAGCACATCCCACCAATACTAACTCTCGTGTCACAAATTACACAAAGGTATGTCTTCAGTGTATATGAATCAATAGTAAAATTTTATTGAAAATCACGAGAAAAATATCATACATTATAGATACAAATATACAAGGATACAAGTATAACACTTCCTACAGAAAAGAGTGAATTTCATAGAATGGTTAACATTGCATACAGTTTTAACTGTTTCAATCCAAGTTATCTCAAATGGTCGGAAGTAGAAATTCATATTCTACTTCGACTGAGGTATTTTTAATGTTGGTTGGTAGTGGAGGTATGGCAGTTTGAATCATGAGCTGATCAGTACACATCACATCACCCTCACAAATGGCATCCCTTCCAGCAGCAGCTTCATATCAACATCTTTCACATTTGAAGTTTCGATCTATTTCTATAGCTCCCTACAATTCATCTCAATCACCACACATTGATGGAAATTTACTGATCTAAAAAAAGGCAGTCTGAAGTTGACTCTGATCTGGTTCACTTTGATCTGAAGCAGTCAATGACAACTTTGATGGCAGTCCCAGCCTTGGCAGTTTCGAATGCTTCCAGTGACTTCTCCAGTGGATAGTGGTGAGTGACCAACTGTTTCACATCGACAGCTCCAGATGAAATCATCTGAATAGCTGTTGGATAACTGAAAGGAGAAATTAAGAATCAAGACAAGTTTATAGGACAGGCTTCTTCTAAAGACTCCTAGATATTACTAGGAGCCATGAACCCTGGAGACGACATACTTACTTGATCTGCTGTGAAATTTATCTATTCTAAAACTAACAAGCCATCAGTAGAAATCCCAATGATTTGTTAAGAGTAACAGAAAGTTGATTACTTGCATAACTTACGTGTTTGCATAACGGAAAATGCCTCGAATATCCACCTCCCGACATAAAGCATTAACAAGGGGGAGCTTTACCTCAGGTGGACCCATACCAACAATGACAACACGTCCACCTGGTCTTGTAGCCTAAAATGAGAGAACAGTCGATCAATCTGTCAAATTATGACCACTTAACAAAACATTACTGGTACTATGAGAAAAACTCACATAGATGGCCAATTGTATGCTAGATTCAGCACCGCTGCATTCTATAGTGATATCAGGCATGTCACCCATGACTTCTTCAACTTTCTTGGCAAGGGCTTGAGCATCACGGGTATCTACAAGAATTGTATGGTCTGCTCCCATCTTTTTAGCTGCTTCAAGACGGCTCGCAGAGATATCTAAAAAGTTATGGAAATAATTTCAACATGAGTTGTCATTCCAATTGTGGAGAGTTCTTCCCTGATACTAGTACATCAATTTTCAACTTTGCTGGGTTTCACTTTTCCTAATCTTTCATGGGGTGAGTAATTAGAGGGGGATGAGACACTCACCTGTCACGCAAACTTTGGATGCTCCCATTGCCTTAGCAGTGGCAAGATTGACAAGACCGATAGGTCCTGAACCACAGACAAGCACCTTGTTTCCCAATGTAACACCAGCACGGCGACATGCATGGATACCAACGGACAACGGTTCACAAAGAGCTCCTTCCTCGAAACTCACATTGTCTGGAAGCCTGTAACAGGATGGGAGGAATATACAGTGACAATTAGCCAAAGCTTGGTCGAACATCTGACTCTGCAGTGCATTTACTTTGTGTTCATTTCTTACATTCATTTCATATTCATTGTTGATTTCATATTTCTTGTTTTCAGTTCTTTGTTGGACTTTTTTTTACCTTGGGGATACTTACTTGAAACAGAAATCTGCAGCATGGACATGGTATCTCGCCAATGACCCATGATATGGTGGAGTAGCTAAAAATTTGACATCAGGACACAGGTTGTATACACCTGTCTTGCAGAACTTACACCGCATGCAGGCCACGCCAGGTTCAATAGCTACTCTATCACCTGAAGAAAAACAATGTATTCGTATATCAATTATAACTTCTGGGCTAGAAAGGTGTAAGGTACTTTTCAAAAGGTTTCTAATCTAAGCACAAATGCCATGGTTATTTTCCAATCATTATTGCCATGGTTATTTTCCAATCATTATTGCCATGGTTATTTTCCAATCATTATTGCCGTGGTTATTTTCCAATCATTATTGAATACTTACCAACTTTAAGGTTAGTGACCCCATCCCCAAGAGCAGAGACAGTACCACTTGACTCATGACCAAGCAACATGGGGGCAGTTAGTATGAAATCTCCAATAGCACCATTGGTCCAGTAATGAACATCAGAACCACAAATCCCAACTGAATGCATCTCAATTTGTACCTCTAGAACACAGTGAAAGAAAGAAGAAACCCATTATAAGCACTTGTAATCAGAAAGACACAGGCCTAGTGACATTTTGTGACACAGTTAGAATGCATAGGTGAGTGACCATTGGATGGACTTAGGAGGCAGTAAGCATAAAGAATGTTAGAATTGCTAGAAAATTCTAGGAAATCATGGAAATCTAGGAAATCATGCATGTGCCAGTTTCGACATACAAAATGATCACAGATATGCATGGGGGAGGGGCGATGACTGGTAGACCTAATACATATATTCTTGCCGGAATATGTTCCCTCTCTTTACCTCCAGGTCCTGGCATTGGGATTGGTCTGTCCTCCTGAAAATACAAATCACGGACCTGGTTAGTTGCCACTGTGGAAAATTTGATGAACTACCTGCCTGTCATGTCATGAATGATGGCAGTCCAANCAGTTCTTTGTTGGACTTTTTTTTACCTTGGGGATACTTACTTGAAACAGAAATCTGCAGCATGGACATGGTATCTCGCCAATGACCCATGATATGGTGGAGTAGCTAAAAATTTGACATCAGGACACAGGTTGTATACACCTGTCTTGCAGAACTTACACCGCATGCAGGCCACGCCAGGTTCAATAGCTACTCTATCACCTGAAGAAAAACAATGTATTCGTATATCAATTATAACTTCTGGGCTAGAAAGGTGTAAGGTACTTTTCAAAAGGTTTCTAATCTAAGCACAAATGCCATGGTTATTTTCCAATCATTATTGCCATGGTTATTTTCCAATCATTATTGCCATGGTTATTTTCCAATCATTATTGCCGTGGTTATTTTCCAATCATTATTGAATACTTACCAACTTTAAGGTTAGTGACCCCATCCCCAAGAGCAGAGACAGTACCACTTGACTCATGACCAAGCAACATGGGGGCAGTTAGTATGAAATCTCCAATAGCACCATTGGTCCAGTAATGAACATCAGAACCACAAATCCCAACTGAATGCATCTCAACTTGTACTTCTAGAACACAGTGAAAGAAAGAAGAAAACCATTATAAGCACTTGTAATCAGAAAGACATAGGCCTTGTGACATTTTGTGACACGGGCGGCTGTTGGCATATGTAGGCCTAGAATGCATAGGTGAGTGACTTAGGAGGCAGTAAGCATAAAGAATGTTAGAATTGCTAGAAAATTCTAGGAAATTCTAGGAAAATTCTAGGAAATCATGCATGTGCCAGTTTCGACATACAAAATGATCACAGATATGCATGGGGGAGGGGCGATGACTGGTAGACCTAATACATATATATTCTTGCCGGAATATGTTCCCTCTCTTTACCTCCAGGTCCTGGCATTGGGATTGGTCTGTCCTCCTGGAAATACAAATCACGGACAGCATGGTTAGTTGCCAAGGTGGAAAATTTGATGAACTACCTGCCTGTCATGTCATGAATGATGGCAGTCCAAATGATGAAAAGCATAAATCGGTGGGGCTTCGATTAAAACTAGGAGGCCTACGAACAAAGAAAGCAACATTCAACCATGGAGGAATTGTAATTCCTCCATGGTTCAAGTATAGAGTCTAGGCCTACTCAGATAGCAGTGCAATCTACAGAGGGCTACCTCTGATTACGCAACATTGTATCTAGTTATTGGTGGCCCGTATAGGCTAGCCTACTGCAGGAGGAGGCTGACTGCTACAATCAATACAAACCATTCTCATGTCCATTTTCTTGACCAAGACGCAAGAGAGATTAGTATCAGAAGACGTCATTTTGTCAGTGTTAAGATTCTGTGATTGTAAGAAGAAGGAAACCGGTATATGGCTCAGGCCAACTCGCCTAGTGGACTGTCAGCTGTGTGGTGGAGGCAAAAAGGTGGTGGAGGGGCAAGGATCATTTCCTCATTTTGGTTCTGTTCTCTAACAACAGATGTCGACACTGTCGCCTCATTTGGTTTCACACTTTAACAACAGATGTCACCACTGTCAACACGTGGGCAACCTCGTACCCAAGGCTTGGCGCGTTCTCGAAACGCTCCGCTATACCCATGATACACGTACGTGTACTGAAGGGTTGCGATGCGAGGGGATCAATCTAGACGCCCAGCTAGTCTCGCGCACCCATCCCTCTGAATGCCATTCGCATATTGCAGAATACATGGGTAACATAGGGAATAAGCACGCTGAGTCTGGCGCAACTAACTGGTGACGGCGCGACACGTGGTCAGAGAGGGCCTTCATCATGTTCTTTGCATGTTTTGCCGCCCGTCAGAATCCCGATTTTTCCCTTCTAATAATTTACGTATGATTACTCAGTAATAAGATGAACACTTAAAAAGTACTGGACACGGTGAAGAGGTACTTGGATGTCATTTGGTATGTACGAATTTGACATTCTGGAAGTTTTTTGATTGGGCAAAACTTTCCATCAATCAGTAGTCATCATGGTCATCATCATCGACATAGCATGCATAGGCCTAGGCCTACGATCGACATCATCATCATGCATGCATGGATGCCTTTCAGAGACGGGGCGTAGGCCTATAGGCCTAGGGTAGGCCGACATGGCCTAGGCCTGATGTTACGCTAGACATGCTAGATGAGGCCGAAATCTGTCTGCACCACACCCACCATGATCATGACCATCGTGCCTCATCCAACATGTCCAATATCGCAGGCGCGGATCCAGAGGGGGGGGTTTGGGGGTCGTGACCCCCCCCTGCTCGCCACCACCAATTGTTTTTTTTTTCTTCAATAGTTTGTGACAATAAGCAAAAAACGCAAGAATAAAGCTTCTGTTTTGATACTGAGATGCCAGGAAATCGCATCTACGGCCTTCTAGATTTAAAAATTTTCTGGCGGAGGACCCCCAGACCCCCCGTACTCGCAGGTATCTTCGGCACTCGCCTGCAACGACCGACCTCGGCGGCCCTGACCCCCCTCTGCGAAAAATCCTGGATCCGCGCCTGTATCGATATCAAAAGACAATTGATTTATTTTTGTCTTAGCCTAGGCCTAGGCGGTTTACACTAGGTTGCACCAAGTTGCAAGTTGCAGCAACTTGCAACTTGTTGCAAACTACCTGGGACGGTTTACACATTGATGCAACCTCCAAATCGATGCAACCTCCAGCGTGATCGAGTTGCAACAAGTTGCAGACCCGTTTACACATGCAACTTTTATGAAACTTTTTAGTCTCATCAGGTTTATGCAACAAGTTGCATGAAGTTGCATATGAAAAGTTGCATGTGTAAACGGGGCCTTAAAGGATCAAGAATTGAATTTGAGTTGGCCTTGGCACCTCTCATTTGTGATGAGCAACATCAGCAAAATAGGGATAGGCCTAGGTAGACTCCTGGGTAGAGTCCCCCACCGGTCTGGCAGGGACTATCATCATTGCCTATACAGAATGTGGGCCCGTATAGCATAGCATAGTAGGCCATATAGTTCATCTGAGATCTTCTTTCCGTAAAGAAGATGGACGCCAAAGTCAAATTAGTAGGCCAAGTATATAATCCCTAATTACTTGACATAAAAAATCAGGGCACCTTTCATCAGGAACCTACCGGTACCTCTCACTCTTTTTTCTTTTTTACTGTGTTCCACCCTTTGAGTCAAAGCATTCTTTTTCTTGAACTGTTATTGGGGTGATCTCAATCACCACTCACGCATGACCTTAGCTTTCTTTGTTTCCATGATGGGGTCACAGTGATCATTAACTGAACACTCAATAGCAAGAAGTGTTACTTTGTAGCTTGTTTTATTATTGTGTCAGACAAATAAAGGTTATCATATACTTCCTGTTTCCTCAGCCTGGGCCTTTTTGCATGTCTTGATTTCTTCAAAGGCCCATGCGGCTGAACTCTCCTTATTGAACAACATGATACTGATAGGCAGACACATTTTTCATAAGTGTGAAATTCATGAACATGATTATGAAACATGGTACACTACTTCTTTTCTGTCACTTGCCCTGCTGCATAGATTTTCTAGACAATTATGTCTGCTCAAGTCTTACTCTTATGAAATAACCTTCTTGTAAATTCATTTTCATCCTTAGAGTTAGAAGTATGTACATGTACTGTTGTCACTGCTAAGGGCATAAACTTGTCATGGGAGACCCCACACAGAATATTATTAGTTCTCATAATACTGCATACAAACACAAATTTATTGGGTCCTTGAAACACTTCATCTGTTTATGCTAGGGTTCCTACTTAGCATCTAGCTGGACAGATGAGACAAATTACTTACAACAAACAGAGCCACAAATTCAAAGGGAGACAGGTTTACCACGATGGCCGCATGACCAGTCATGCCAGTGCAATGTACACTCATTTCTCACATAACTTGATCGTGCCATGGCAGTAATAAAAGAACTGCACTTCTACTCATGAATCGGACCATGCAATGGCACTGATGCCATGGAAGTAGTTTCACTCATGCATGAATTGAACCATGCCATGGTTGCATCACATCACTCATGTATGAATTGGACCATACCATGGCAGTTTTGGATTGTACCAATCAAAAGCACTTATGAATTTTTGATTGTACTTCGTTTCATCATCTGGTATTTAGGCCTACTGGGCATTGTTGAAAAATGATTCATCCACCCAGATGAAATGAGTTTCCAGATTTTGAATGGTTTCCCACCGATCAGAAAAGTACTGAACTGTGGGCTTCCATAGATTTCGGAAGTGAATTAAGTTCTGACCAGTGCTGCGAGTGAGATGTGATCTTATACCCCTGATAGGAAATAATGGGTCTGATGCCTGGTAATTGAGTAGTCATAATTTGCTGGCTCTTCAGACAGATATCTCAATCAACTAGGGTGCTTCTTTCCAAATTTCATTGAAGTCGGTCCTCCCACTCGGTTAATTAAGAAATGGCAGAAAAAAGTTCTGCACAATAAGCTGGAGAGGAACAAAAGCGTCCATTTCTTAATCCCTCGGATATCGTGAGAATGCTAATCAGGGTGTGCTGCTTGACACCACGGATAAAATGGCACGAGATTAGAACACTTATCTTGAAGATGGTAATCCTCGTTGACAAGTGTACAATCACACTTTCATTTTGGAGGCTGCAAAATCAGATTACTGGCGATCATTTCGGATGAATCTCATCATTGATTGGCTGTCAATCATGACGCAATGCCGGATCGGTATGGAGGATCGCTTTCATAGTTTTGTTCGATGTGGTCCGTGTGCTTTATTGGGATACCGGTAGATTGAGGGGTTTCAATCGCAGGCGGCCATCTTAATTAACATAGCAAGCAAACTAAGCAGAGATAAACTTTGAAGTCCCAATGCCCCAGAACCCTTGCTAAACTCTATGAACTACCTCTGATGAGGTATCCTGAGGTGAAGCATGTCCATCATCTTGTGCTGATACAGAAAAAAGCAAACAAGTTTGGCAACAGCATGATGAATGTTTTGATGATGACGTGACATGTCTTGTGGACATTATTTGCCACAGATAAAAAAAAAACTTGCATGTGATGTGAGGGGAAGCCCCATTGCTGCTTGCAGCTCTCCATGATTGTCCCATATTCCCTGCATTTGACCAGCGTGCAGAAAACCCTTGGACCTTAGAAAAGTTTGGAAACGTGATCGTCATCCATGAACAGATAATGAGAGTCAGCCATCATGGATTGAGGGCACACTCCTCTGGGAGACGCTGTCATCCAGGTGACATCACATGCGCTTTTAGGGCAGGGGTGACGCGCTGCACCGAGTCCTCTATGAATAAACAATGAGACCAAATCTAAGGATTTGCTATCAAAATTATATTTCTTATCCTCATTTGTTATAGCCTTCGTTTTTCCCAAGAACTGACATCAGATTTTATTGGCTATGATTATCAAGGTGTATTGCTTCTCCCCCTTGGGAATTACTTTGTATGATTTATAACAATGGCAGGTCTTAAATGTTCTGATGAGGGATGAGTGGGACTTGTGATTCATGTTACTATGTTATTAGACTGTAACGAATTGGAATATTACGTTGGACTTCAAACTTCTGATGATAAGCTTGCATGTTAATAGCCATTACTGAGTCACATGTAATGATCAAATTTTTCGTTTTTTTTTCATCAAAGTGATTGATGTTCTACCTGAAATGACTATGAATATGACGACCTGAACTACCTATACCTGAATATACCTTGGAAACGTTAGTCGAGTTGCACTAAGACTGTTCAGGATGGCATAATATGGGTGAGCACCCATGGACATACATGGTGCTGAGGCCATGCAGGCCTTGTTGTCATTTTCAGAGAGACAGTTCATGAAAAAAAGGGTTTCTTTCCATTTCAGTGCAGCATAAGAGAAACATACTGAGTGCATATTGTCTGGATCTCTTTCCCATCCTTCATGACCTCAGATTCTCATGTTTGATAAACATTCACTCAGTTTTTTGTAATCAATTTATTCCTTTGAGTCACGCATTGATTGCTTCAAGGAATGAGTGAATGGTGTCCATTAAACTATACCTTCCAAATGACTGCTATTACACCCTGCTGATGGTAGGCTACTTAGAAACGTCATGTTCCCCTTCAGAGTTGAAGAAAAAAGGACCACGAATGTTTATTTACTGACTGGGCAAATGCCGTGGATTAATCATCCAGCATCATTTCTCCATCTGCAGTTGTTACAGAGGTAAAATGCACAGCTGTAGGGTACAGTTCAACTTTTTTGAGATACTGATGTAATCCACGTTGGAGGCATATTGACTGAGCATTGGCTGCATTTGTGTAAAAAACAACTGTTCAATCCTTGGCGTCTCTTTACCAGTTTTTATACGACTGCTTAGATGTTGCTTTGATTACCGGTGTGTGAATTAAAATTAGAAAGAAAAATGGAAAAACTTGTGTAAAAAGGTATACATATATATGATTAGATTAAAAATGAACAAAAAAACTATGAGAGGAGCCCTTACGGTACATAGTTTTCTTAGAATATAGCAACCACCTGAAGTCTTGGCAGATGATGACTGATAATTCCCCAGAGGGCAATCTCCCATATCAAGTTTAATCAACTTAACGAGGTGTCAATTTGAAAAATGCCAAGCTGCATGGATAACTAATCAAATTAGGCACTGAATCATGAATACCTGGTCTCGTGATGCAAGGTGCATGAACTTGAATCCCGGGACGGAAAAAAACACCCGCTGGAAGATTCTGCAAAGATGAACATGTTGACTTTTTTGTTGGAAGCACGAGAAAATTGATCTCCCACTCACTTTGATGTCAATTTCCTCCAGGCATTTTCTTGCTGCAGGTCAATTAAAGCTGTCTTCGTACATTTATCGGCAGAAAAGGATGTTCCATCGCTTTTTTGTTGGTGAAAGAAAGTATTGATGTCAGTGCTGATTTGGGTAAAATGCTAACGTGCCATGATGATAACAAATTTCTCTCTGGCTAAAAAACATTCACTGTCATAAAGGAGCAAGTACAGTGCATTTTTTTCTGCAGAACTGAGTCCTGTCAGTAGCAAGTCGGCACGAATATGATTGTCACCTCACCCATTTCAGTTCGTATTATGTAAGTCTTGCATGCATCTGGGATTACTTCCATCTAAATCCCTCAAATGAACTTCGGCGTCAATTAGCAAAGTTTTAATCAGTACTTTGCATTATGATGAGGTTGATCTCATGGCCTTGTCTCTTTCATCATCACTCTTAATCTGTTACAAATGAGAAAATGGTTAGAAACATCAAAAGAACATTCCATCAGATGACAGATGACCTTGAGTTCGATAAGATGACCTTGAGTTCTTATAAGATGACCTTGAGTTCTGAGAAGATGACCTTGAGTTCTGATAAAATGACCTTGAGTTCAATAAGATGACCTTGAGTTCTGATAAAATGACCTTGATATGACCTTGTTCATACTGGATATTACCAGTTTTTCCCTTATTGTGAGGGTCTTGGGGGGGGGNCTTGCGGTGGGGGGAGAGGAGTCTTCAGTAACACAGAGTAAACCTATTTTGACTTGAGGTGTTGGAGAACTTAGCAATGTCTCTGTTGTGAGGTGTATTTGATTTCTATGCTAAGCACAATTTCCCCAGTAATAAAGGAAACATTAACAAAGTCATTGATGAGGTACCTAGGAATCATTTCGCTTTTCATTGTTCATCAGGCAAAGTTAACTGGACATTTAGAGGTTGTGATGAGAATCTATTAGGCTCAATGAGAAACAGAATGAGCAAACTGCTCACATAAACCATGAGGTTTATTTGCTGTCTTTGGGACTTAATAAATTAATGTCCAAAAAAGGAACTGTGTAACATGACGGCCTCTGAGTCTGGACATCAGTCTGATGGAGGTGAGCGCCACAGAACTGCTGCAATGCCGATACCCCCTTTTCAAAATGAGTGACAGATGGCATGAAACATTAGAATAATCATGCACCTATACATGTAGGTATCCAAACATTCTAGCCCTCTCCGACAGGTTCCTTCTTGCCAGTCTGATTATTTAATGAAACTTGATGAAGCTGCTTTGTAAAATCACGAAGGGGATACCTTTCACTATTGCATGTTGTTCATGTCCAACTCCTCCCTTGGGGAAAGGATAGACACACTTGAGAAGCTTTTCCTGCCCTGGGATTTCTTGTTAGCAAACCTTCAGATATATCACTCTCTTTCTTCTTTTGAGAGTCTGAGAAACATCTCCTCAGGTTTACTCTTGAGAAGTGATTTGAGAACCCATCCATTTTGATGTCACGCATCTGCAGGTTGGAGGATTGGCACAGTCTCTAAAAGCTTTCCAGGGGTTCGGAAACTAGTCAAGCTATTTGGCTGACAAAAGGTCTCTCCCATTCATGTTGGCAGCAGAATCCCCCTGACAGATTGTCATGGTCAGAACTTCTGTTTTCCCAAAATGATGACCAGGGGCTGTTCTGGTCACTAAGGCTTGAATGGTGCGAGTTTTCAGACCCTATAATGGCCGGGTCATGAGATACAAGGGATATTGACAGTGAGCTTTGGTTTGTCTGTCCTAACTTATATCTTCATTCACAACTGGCAGAACTCTGCAATCTTTCTCACTGAGTCGCTGAAACAGCTGAGTACTAGTGGTATGTTGAGTACAATAGTGTTCATGAAGATTTTTGCTGGGTGTACTCTAGCCATTTCCAATTGGAATTTTAATTTTCACACTCAGTTCATGTATAAATCTTCTTTTCTACATTCATTTCTTGTATAAAATGGTATAGAAGGGTCTGAATTGTTGCCACCAGAATGAGGGCAAGGAATGTGAAGAGGGCTGGCAAGACGGTCACCCCATTGAGTCGATTTCCCTCCCATGAACACTTAAATCAGTGGACAATTCTTCTCTGTAATCAATCTATTTTGGAGGTGTTGTCGTGGAAATGATTGGTCTCAAATGAAACTATGAGGTGTAATTTGTAACTCATGGGGTAGGGGTGTTTAAAATTCTCAACACAATTGAGAGGGTTGTCATAAAATTGTGTTGAGTATCGAGCAGCTGTGATGGTGAAATTCAATGTTTTGGTGGCCATTGATGCGAAAGATTGAGGGTCTCAAGATTCGTAGGACCCATTGAAGGTCATATTCACCAACATCTGCTGGTTTCTTGGGTGGGTCTCATTTCTTTTCACAAGAATTTGAAATATACACAGCGAATCATGGCCAAAGACTAAAAAAAGGAGTCTGAGAATTCAGTGTTCCAAAACTGACAAAACCTCAGTCTGTGGTCATTGATGCTGTGATTGTTTGAGGATTTCTTGGGAAATCATTTTGCTGTGGGAATGCCTCGAGAATCTGGCAGCTGCCAAACAACCCTTATCACTATTCTTGACATGCTGTTTCCCAGTAACTGCAAGCCTGAAATGAGACATCAGATCAATGCCCTCTTCCACCCATCATGTACTCGATATTGTCAGGATATCGTCAGTAAGTGGATGAAAACGAGTGGCAGGTTGGAAAATCTTGGCTAGCTTCTTCACGGGTAATTCAATATCCAGCCACAAAGCCAATGGATGATGGCCATCTGCGCATCAGCAATCTCGATACATTATTGAAAAGCGATGCATCATCTTCCTTGCTTCCATAAGGAGGTAATTGAGGAAGGGATTCATGATAGCCAGGATGCATTAGCAGTGACGTTTCTCCACTCAGGTTTGTTTCCCTCAAGACCCTAGGACTTCCGTCTTCAATTTGTGGTCTGTTTTCATCCCCAACCTGGTGACATGTATTGATCCAGCCAACATTTCTTTTTCGCATGTTGAGACTGTTGTCAGACTCACTTACTGGGTACTTCTGTTTTTGTAGTCGAGCATGGCTGACAGGAATCAGGTAAGAAAGATCTGTCTATCTCTCTTTCTTTAAAACAAACCACTCTTTTCAAGAAGCAACATCTCTTGGATATTTTCCTGGTCGTTCCCATGTGTGGAACACCTCACTTTATTGGCAAGAACTGTCGTAACATCTTTAATTGTTTCTTATAACACTCAAGGCAAATTATTCTGGTTGAAAAACTTCACAATGTTGTGAATAGTGTCATCAAAAAGTGTCATAAAGTCATAAATTGGCCGTTGACCATTAATTTTTGTCCCACTTCTCGAAAATATTATGCACAATTTGACGGACTTTTTCAATGCATTCTCTTTTCATCTCAAGTATAAATATGCCACCAGATGGTGTTTAAAAATAAACCCTGACAGTTGCAGACGGTCTCTTATTTTGCTTTGAGGGTGTACTCAAAAGAATTAGCAGAGGTGGTTCCTCCCTGACTAATTGTTTGTAAAATTCTTCATCGCATTAAGGACTAATTATGCCGTAAGGGAAGATAGTAGTGCCCTTATCTCTGAAGGCTTGAATTTTAAGAAAACGTGATTCCTCATCATTCTCCAGGCTATGAGTAGTTTTCGTGTCTCTCCTATTCGGATGGGACAGAGGGAGCACATTTGGTTGGTCTGTTGGCATAAGCATGTGACGCAGAGGTTGAGTGACAGATTTGAGACCGATAGGTTGCGGTTCGATTCGGGCCGGTCTCCTCGCCACTTTATGTTCTCTGGGTGAAAGGATCAAGTGTTGCATCAGCTGCTGCATGAGTTCCCCAGAAGTTTCTGGACTCAAGTATAATGTGAAGTGCTTTGAGATTCCCACTGTTATCTCACTCAGCCTAAACTGGTCATTAGCGGTCCAAAATCCTCTCCTTGTTGAGTTTCTGTCCTACATTCTCACATCAAGTGACCTCGCCAGGTGAATGACTTTCCTGAATCTCACGGAAGGTGCACCACTTCCGAAATTCACCGATTTGTCCACCATACATCACGTCTTCCGGTCACATTGTTCCCGATTATTACCATTAATCCGATCACAGTGTGCTAACAATTGTATATTCATGCCCATTACCACTCCCCTGATTTATAGTTTGGAGTGCCCCGATTGTCCCCTCCAGGCATAAATAGTAGCATAATTTGTTGGCCTTTGTCCAGGCACAGCGGGCAAGCAATCCATCTCCATTGGTCAGCCAATCTGTATACTGGTAGTCACGCCAGGTTCTGGATTCTGGATTGGTATGCATCAGTGAATGATGTCTAGACTCGGCTACGCTGATCAGAATTTACAGGCTTGACATGTGATAGAACTTTGTCTTGCCAACACTTTCCACCTCATCCTCATCCCCTTCCATTTCCAGCATACTTGCTGGCCACCATATAAGAAAGAAATGGACCAAGAATTTGCCATTCCTTCTCTTCATCAGGGTCGGATCCAGGACTGACAGAAAGGGGGCGTAGCTCAAGGGATGCGGCAAGTGCCTTAGCTGCAAAGCCAGAACAATTTGACAATTTAAGTGCTTTTAGATGCATTTTCCTGGCATCTGAGAGCAAAATACTCGTCATTTTTAGCTGATCAAATTTTTTCTTGCTAAAAAAATCATGCTGTGCCAAAAATAGGGGGGTGCACGCCCCCTGGATCCGACCCTGTTCATTGTGATAAACACTCCAGTCAGGATGTGAGACTGTGCTCCATGACAGCACTTCGTGTGTTTCATGTCACCATCTGATAAGATCCAGGTATTAGCTGGGAGTCGGGAAAAAAGTCCGATGAGGATGGAGATTGGATTGCGTTGATTGGTACAGGGCCCATGGGCAATATCGCATGGCTTCTCTTCGTTGTTTGATTCTGCTTGATTTGTTTCTGTCACACGACATGAAATCCTTAGAGAATTGCATTATTTCTTCATTTGCTAAAATGGCGTTTCCTGACTGCTGCATCATGGATCTGGTACAGAGGTGAAAAGGTTATTCTGGGCTGCCCTAAGGACAAGATGACACCTCCCTGTTTTTCTTGTCTGGGGGTGCACAACATGTAAAATTAGCTCTCTGGAGGACTTTTTTATGATGACCTCTAACTCAATTCTGCACCATGACTTGGAATCTTTCATCCACCTCCTGATTTTGTAGCCTACCAATCATCATCTCACGGCTTCTGACTACTGGTAGGTTTCCTCTAGCGCACGAGTGAATTGTTATGTTGTAGTAAATGTTTGCAATTTTGCATTACAAGAAGGTTCTGTTTACCTGCCATGTCCATTGGCAAGCTGGTATCTCGTGAGATATGATAAATTTACAAACACATTTCAAACATGATAGATGCAATGTTAACCGAAGGTAGAGAGGGTTATTTCACCTTCTGTCAGAACTGTTCGATGGTTTTGTGAAATGCAGACTCCTGTGGGTTCTGCTTGTGGCAGATTAAAGAGATTGCTAGTTGAAGAAACATGCAGCGGGGATGTCATAGCTGCCAGTCACAGCATAAGTCGCTTCCATGTCGTCTATGGCACAGAGTGACCACAATGAAGTCACAGTCACACTGTCCACCAAATTCAGAGATATCTTTGTTTCGCTGACATCATTACTTCTAAATCAGCAACAGGAATCGGCACATCCTGTGTTGTAGCACTATATGATCAACAACAGCGCAATTCTTAATTGACGTTTTTATGCTCAGATGAACCACAATGATGAGCTAACAGTTTGTGATGGCCGACAGTTCATCATGATATCTGCATAATAAACCTGTTTACCAAATTCCCAGATCCATTGTATGGTTGATGTATGAAAGTCATCTATCAAAATATTGTCAAGACTTTTGACTTGGGGAAGATAGTTTCCTCAGATAGAGGGTGATAAAAGGAAATGAATTTTGATCTGTTGTGTGTGTGATTTGATGAACGTGACCTTTCCTCTCAAAGCTTATTAGAGCCATTGTCCACGGACACTAGAGGCAAGGGTGACGTCTTGCTGTCACTAGGCAATGCTTGTACCTACTTTTGCATGGAGACTTCATCCCTTCTGACAATGACAGGCAAGGAACTGGTTTTCATCTCTGCCCATACAGAAGGAAACCAGAGACAAGTATAGCCAAAGAGGTTGTCCTCTATCACTTGCTCGCATCAGGAGATCAGCAGTGCTCGCTCTCCCATGTTGCCACACAAGGTGATGTTAGGGAACAAGCGCAAAGAGCCCCTGATGGACAACGGATTCTTATTTTGTGACTCCTATCGATTGAATGCCGCACTCGAGCTTCAGATGGGCAGTGTGGTTTCCCACTGCACCTCTCAGAGTCCGAAAACTAGATTCATGATTGCCTGATAGCTGCAACTATGAGTCAGAATAAAAATCTGCTTTTATGTAGCCTATACATAAATAAATGATTTTATTCACGTTGTCAGTTAGGAGTGGTATGTCTACACGATTCTTGTAGCATACCATTCAAAGAAGATTACATCCGGTTAATTGACCCGGTGTCTCTAAGTTAATCTCATCCGAGTCGTCACAAGCCTCTCATTTCCTAACAAGATGACATTGTAAATGTCGAATGGTTCCCGATAGTACAGGTGCTTCTACCGGTACATGAATGGTACATTGATAGAGATCAAGGCACGTTGATAGAGGTCAGATAAAAAGGTACCGGTACGGTAAAAAAGGTACCGGTAAAAAGGTACTAGGTAATAGAGGTACTAGGTAAAAAGGTACTCGGCAAAAAGGTACTAGGTAATAAAGGTACTAGGTAACAAAGGTACATCATGCCTCTGCCTGTACCTCTACCACAGGCAGAGATATTTCAAATTATCAAGTTTGACCTTGACCTTGACCTCTGATCATCAAGGTCGTTGCATAATCGAAATGGGCATCTTCAATAACCTAAGTATGGGTGATATCATGCCTCTACCTCTACCACAGGCACAGATATTTCAAATTACCACGTTTGACCTTGACCT
>NMRB01000254.1:252994-303977 GCA_002633025.1 Notospermus geniculatus | reverse complement strand
TGACTCTAGTGCATTCAATAGAAGAAAGCCGCACTGTGCTTGCAAACAGTACATTTCCAAACTGACAAAGATGAAAAATATTATGTTTCAAAATACAAAAGTGGGCCATCTTTGGGTATTAGCATAAAGCACACACAAGGTCATAACTGTTGAAGAAATTCAAAAGCACTGGCAGAAACGAAAAGTAAGAAATTGCCTCCATCATATGGGTGAACATAGACCAACAAAAACAGTGAAACTCCAGATGAAAGTGATTTGGGCCAAGCATCCTGTCTTCAATCAGTCGCACTTGTGAGGCAGACATCTTTGCTAACCCATTCTGGTTTGGTGCAGGAGTCCTTCACGTTAACAGTTCGTTATCCCCTTACCCCTCCTTAGTTTCTCACCTATGCTTTTCCTTTGCTTTCTGAATGGTCTTTTCAGTAAGAAAGTCTGATTATCTAGATCTAGGGTCAAGTGTGCCAGTCCTTTTGATAACAAAATGGCCTCCAAAGCATTTTCCTTTCTGCAGCATTGTTGTTCTAAGTCTCCTTGACCAGAAAGTTCTGTTGAGTGGTATTGCAAGGTTTTGCAGGTGGGCAGGATACCATGCTGTTGCAGTCTTCTTGCCCTGGCAGGCCAGTTTGTCACGCAAGTCAAAGGAAAGAGAAAGCTTTGAAAAGGATGCCTGGTTATAGGGGTTGAAGTCTGAGGCATGAACTTGTTTAGGGCAGGCCTTAGGATTTCAGAATGTGATAATAATCATCATGGAAAATGAAATAGTCAGAAATCCTTCATCATCAAAATATGTGCTAACCTGTTTGCCTGGTATGAACTGTGACACTTGATGGAACCTCTCTCCCTCCCGCTTTCATCCACATGGTTATAATTAACACCAGTCTGACTTCTGATGAGATATGGTCTCCTGGTATGGCTGTTGTGGCTGGTGGCAATGCTTGAACACTCCAAGAGGCACACTATACACCTCCTGCCAAGAATATGTCTGTTCTACAGCCCATGCCCTACAAAATGTACACCATGTAGAAAAACTCTTGAGATATCTAAAACAGTGGCATAGACTACTTGTAGATTTAGTGGGTGTTTTGCATTATCTGTGGTTGACATGGGCTGATGAGTTGTGGCATTACCGCTTCTGGACAAAAACCAGAATAAATACTGGCATGTTGTAAAAACATTCATCCACTTCCTCTCTAAAACAATCAAAAAGCTTATGTGGCGACTTCATCCTTTGTGCTTGAGTATCCCTGTGGTGTACAATTCAGACAGTCAAGGAACAAACCGGAATTGATCCAAATCAGGGGTCTGTCATGAAAAACAAGGTGCGAATCACGGGTTTGGTGTTTGGCTTGACAATCCTTTCATGAAGAGGATAGAGCCTGTGCCATAATGGTCAATCCTTGGAATCATCTTTCCTCCTCAGTGCCTGTTTGAGGACTGGAACCATCCTCCATGCCTTTACAGGATTGCAACCTTCTTGTGAAGAAGATAAAAGAATATTCGGATTCTTCTCAAAACTCATGGATTACTTGTGCTCTATTGCATATGGATTTAGTATTAGACTTCCTGTGACTGAACTTCATGGATAATGCTCTTTCCTATGGACTTCAAGTTCAACTTTCAATGGACATGGACTTCATCTAGGATTCATGAACTTCTCAAATGGATTTACAGTGGTGATATACTGGATTTTACCGAAGTGCTCACGATATACTGTTGAGAAAGAGGTACCATCATGGATTATACTGTCACATTCATATGGATTTACGTCACCTCTGATGGATTTACAGAAACTTTTCAACAATTTTAGTGCAGATGGACCAAAGAGTTACCCAATTGGAGACTCACAGACATGACAGATCTGACAGATTTTGCCTTTCTTCTATTCTCTCATGGATTTAACTACAGTGAGATTATGACCTATGTTGACTTCATGATGATCATGGATTAAAATACAGATTTACAAGGCTTTGGTGGGTTAAATATTATAAGGATTGACTACCTTTTCAGTTTGATGTACTGTAGTTATGGTGATCTTTATATTCTGAAAACCGAGATGGCAGTGAGCAAACTTGATAGATTTGGGTGCAGAAAGATTTCTAATTGCCTTCACTTGGATTCTGCAGCAACTGTCAGATGATCATGCATCATCGCTTTCTGCAGAATCTGATTGTAATCAGCTGATGAGTCCGAGTTGCTGATTTCACGGAACTGATCAGCGCCACATTTCTTGAGAACAATAATTCCCATGAGAACAGCCCTTTGGATAGTTTTAATTAAGAATGATTTGGATGATGCTTTAGATATTTCGGATGTATTACTGGTACTTATAAGGATGATGGTCCATTCATGAATATTCATATTGAGGTTGTCGAGTGACTCTTGTGAATTTAGATAATTTCAAGTAGGTTCTTGCTGAAGCACAAATCAATGTTTGTTTTCAGAGAAATATTGGACTCTTATTTGTCAAATGGGGGAAATTGGGCTACATAACCCTGGATAGGGCTTCCTCAAAAGTTGCCATGGAAGGGGTGTGGCGATGTACCCACATATTAGGGTTGCAGCTGATGAGAACCAGTTGAAGATTTGTGGGATTCACTTTTTAGAGCAGGGTGCTTTTTTCACTATCCATATGTCATGGACTTATGTAGTCCCTTGGCAGGCCTATTGTGACACCTGCATGTCATCATGGACTGTTCTTATACAAGTTGTTCATACCTCCTGATCATTACACCCCACTGGTAATTACAGGAGTGTCAAATATGCTTCAGTGAGACCCTTTCAACTAGAATAATTAAGCGGACAGGTATTTATAACTTCTAGGGACTTAATTCAAGATTTTGATGCACTAATCAGGCCTATTGTATGTTAAAGCAGCCTAAGCTGTGACTGCAACTAAAAAAATTTCTGTGTCACAAGCACGTTACCGTCACAGACTTCCTGAATACAGGTGTACACCATGACTGGACAGTAAATTTAGGGGTTATCCCAACTCTTCCTTGAAAGTCATCAAGGATGTTCTCAGAAGACCTCTCATCATACACCTCAGTTGTAAAATTCAAGTGTTGTCCTAACCTATTTCGGTTGCGTGTGTATAATGCAACGACTTTGGATGACCTGTCCTCTTTCTACCCAAGTAGGCCTGTTTGATAAGAAAAGATAAGCCTACTCCTCAGAGTCTCCTGATGATTGTTGGTGGAGAAGAATTTGTGATGATGATGAGGTAGGAGGAGGTTTCTAAATTTCTTCGAAGGTTTCTAAATTTCTTCGAAGGACTCTCCCTTTAATGCTGATCCATTTGTTCCACACCAGTGCACAAACCATGTACTGTAGGCCTATGCTTGAAGGCAAACTATTCATTTTGCTGTATATGTGGAGGCACTCAGAAGGGTCTCTTATTGTGGGTAGGCCTATAAACCTTTCTTATCTAATGGTGTCAGAAAGCGAAGGGGACAAAGGTGATTTGGTAAAGTTGGAAGCTTTTGTGGTTGGCTGGAAGTGGAAGAATTCCACAGGAGAATTGATGACGTGCATGACCTGTGTGACACAGACATGACAGAACTCCAGAAACTAGGTTATAACATAAGTCAGAAAATGGCACTTTGCATGTGTGCTTCAAGGTACCGTATATAGTAGTATACACACAAATATTTGTTACTTATCACAGAGAATATTCCTTCATCTCATTCTCAGTTTTGCTGGTAGGGCTCAGCCATTCTGCACGCATGAACCCAACCACATGGCAGTATCTACCGGTCCTACCATCATCATGGCATCCTCCTGTTTCAATCACTGCCAATAAGTGACACATTGACAGTTATTGTAGTCAAAATGTTTGAGTCAACGTGACTTTGGTTTAATCACAGAGTAGTTTGACATACTGATCTATTTTAAGAGGCATTTTTTGCAGTCCATCACCAGATATTTTTCCGGGTGTTCATTCTAAAACAAGCTTTTTGACCATTTATAATGCTCCTGCTGTCCATCACGTCAAAACCACTAAATCACAACAATCCCTGAAGAATTTCAATGCATAGGCCTACTTTACACATGTTACACTGCCATTAGTTTGGAGTGTAGGCTCCAATGAAAACCTACAGCCTTCACAGAAGATGTATCCGCCAAATTTACCCAGTGTTTTGCTGATTAGGATTGACTAGTCTTCACTAAGTAGTAAGTGAACTATTATCGCCAAGGGCTAAAATATAAACTCCGCAGATGTATACAGGCTAGAAAACGAGAGTAAACTCAAGGTGGTTTCTCATATTCTCCCACTTGTTTGCAAAGCTGGTGAGATACTTATGACAGCAGGAGTTTAAGAGTGATGATTGATGCTGTAAGTTTTTTGCTCAGATGTAGCATATTTTTATGGCGAAGATATGCTGGAATGTCTATTGCTGGTAGCACATGCTGTTCTAGCCCTCATGAATCAGCAGTTTTGTGGGGATACATTGTTCTTGACACTTCCTCTAGCTGTTAGCGGATTCTAATTTTTCCAATTCTGTCTCATGCTTGCCTGTTTCTGCAAAGTTTTGGATGTCAATTCCCCAAGCTTTCAAATGATTTTCTGAACCATTAGTTGATTGGTTCTCAGTACTTTGTCAGTGCTTTAACATAGGGTCAGAAGATGAGACCAATCAGCCCATGGATCTGCATTTCAAACAGAAACTGTCGGGAGGTTTGGCGCTAAATCTCAGTACCAATGTAACATCTGCCAGTGTTTTCGTATGTCAGTGTTTCCACTTATTTCTTTGGGAAAAGGTGTCACGTAGATCGACATGTTTCTCTTTGTGTCCCCTATTAGTCGCATGCAGCTTATTCCGTCGCACAATTATAGAGGAACACTCACATTTGAGGAGTATTCAAAAATGTTACACCGGTAATGGTACAAATTAAGATCGTTCTGCAATGCCAAGAATGCCTGTATACTTATTACAACAATACTTATTTTAATTTTCATTAGCTGCATACCTTTCGTTACCTTACGATGATCAGCCTCAATTAGTGGTAGCCATAAAAAGCTGCCTGATGTTGGAAACCTCTTGAGGCATACCATTGAACAATGTGTTATACCATTTCTTCCTCTCAAGTTGATTACTTCCTGTAAACATACTTGGAATATGATTCAAATCAGATAAATGAATTTGACATACTTGTCGTCATAATTGTATAGGCCTACATGTATATTCCTATTGAATTTCTTTTTGTGTGAAGTGCTGGAAGACCAAATCTAAGCTGCATTTGACAATACTCTGATTGTCTGCCTAAAGAAGGTCGTTTTTGAGTGCCACATTTCTTATACATTCTCTATCACCTCATTGCCATATCTTCCTTTTGGCGCCGACGCATATTGTCCTCGCATGAACAAACCCTCTCTTAGTGTCATCTTCCCGCCATGTCAGCATTAGGTGCCCATCCCGCTATCTTGTCCTTTGACGACCAGTTTTGTTGGGTTTCACTCGCCAATTGTTCAGCAAACTTTTTATAAAACATGTTCTTTAAGTCTGACTTCAGTCAGTCATTGTCAGCATTCATAGGCCATTCTTTGATTGGAATATCATTGTCAGAATTGAATTGTTAATTGGGATTCATCGTTGGAACAGGTTTTTAATTGGGATATCATTGTCGGAACTGAAGATGTTAGTGTCAGTGTCATGCAGAACATGACATCCCATGTATATGTTGTCAGTACATTGCTACCAAACAGTAGTTGGTAGCCTACGTACGTATGTAGAGATCTCAATTGGCTGGGATTGGGAATATGACAACCTTGGGAAAGGCAAGAATAGAGAAGCATGTTGACGAAGGAATGGAAAGTAAATAGCAGTATAGTGAGCTGAATATTTGATAGGCCAGTGAGAAAAGAAGGTCTGAAATTGTCCTATTTTCATGTCAATGCCAAAAGAATGCATGTAAATCGAATAGGCCTATGACAGTTGTGGATATGAAGGCTTATGTGTGAGACCAAAACCGCTGTGATAGATAGTCATCCCACTTTGTTCATGACACAATAAGTCTGCGAAGATTTGTCTGCCACTCCAAGTGTTTCCAAGAAGGAGCTAAATCGTGGCATTTAAATCTTTATTTAGAAAGTGATATCTCATCCTTTATTGTCGCTTGGCGTCTCGTGACCATTTCTGAGCTTGAACATGGCATCACCTCTCTAACCTAATGTTTACTAAGGATTTTCTCCTCAGATGAAGTTGGCGTAGATCCTTCTTGCTTTTGATACATGTAGGCCTACTGCTACAGGTACTCTACATCTACTGACCATTTTCGTTACATTCAGTGTTCTTTCATTTCAACTTCAAATGATGTACAGGCCACTGACATGACTGAAGATGTTTGAAAACAGTCCATACTATTGTACAGTTATTGTTATGCATTCTGCTATAGCATATGAATTTTTGATGTGGGTCAACCATGGGATCAGTTGTAATGAAAAGGATGGTCAAAACCTGAAGCACATGGTCGGGAACAGAATAGTTGTTCAGTGTCCTTAGCATGCTTCTACCAGCCAATATTTTGATTGCTCTTCCACGAATTTGATACTGAAAAGTACAATCAATTGTACCGTCAAGCATCTGTCAAGTGGTTGGTTATAGATTTTCAACCCATTATTTCTGGTTGGCAACGATTCCAGAGCATTGGATATATTTAGAAAATCGATAACGACAAGACTGATCGAATGAATGTTTCTGGTGGTCGCACCTGAGCCAGTCAGATTATCATAAGTTTTTGTGAAGTTTTGATGTTTTGTAACGGTTTTCCAGTCCGGATTTGGGGGGTGCAATAATAAAATCGTACTGTAAATGCAGTTCTATCAAAAAGATGACAATGGCACTGGCGTGGCAATTTCTTGTATATTTTACTGACTGTTATGTGGCATGGAAAGTGAGTGTCTGGCGGAAGTCATATGAAGTACATCATAATATTTGGTCAGGTTGTCTGTGGCGGATCCTCTGGGTGGTCTGCGGACTCATCTCAATTGCCTCTCATGTCACAACATGAGCCTCAGTGACAGTAGGATGTCATCGCAATTTGTGACGATGGATTAAGTCTGTGTTCAACTTACCAATGTTTTCTGGTTGATATTTTCTGTTCATTCAAAAGATACCAATACTGAGATAATACCAAAAAAATGGCAGTGTTTCTCCACGGTTCTCTACATATCTCAATCTTTGGGCCATTCTGTGCACTGCTATACACCATATAGGCCTAGCTTTTAAATAGGTATAGTGAAAAAGCCACATGTGCCTGTACGTGCTTCACTTCGGTTTGAACAAGGAAAGGTGTCTGTTACATAGCTATTTGCCTTACTATGATAGGCCTTTGGTTAATTTGTACACCATTATCCCAGGAATGGAGAGAACAGTAATTGATAATTGCAGTCAATTAGTTTGATGGGAAGATAAGTATCCCGCAAATTTCAGCTCTATCAACATTCAAGGAAATCATGCTGTCCTGAGTGGTATTTGCTTGTTGACAGAATGAAGAGTGATTTGGATGTATGAACCAAAATGAAAATGTTGCTTCTAATGGATGACTTTCATCATAAGGCTTTTAGGAGGATGGGTTTTGTCAACCTTCTGAAGGTTTTCATACAGAACTTCCCCAGTGTGAAAGGAATTGCTTCCTGTTCGATCTTTCAGGTTTTAAAATGAAAGAAAATGGAGAGAAAGACAAGATTATGATGTGTCAAAGATCCCAAACTCAAGATAAAAGTGAAGTTTCTAATCTTATTGATATTTGATTGTGTGTAGGAACAGCTTGTTTCCTGAATGTCATCGTCTCATCCTACCAATGGGAACTTGAGCCTGTGGCAAATTTGTCAATACAGCTATTGAAGTTCCATATTCCGATAAATGTTTCTTTCCAAACTTTCGCTTAGCCACGGGGAATTCAACGAAGCTTGAATTGATTTTTGACAACTTTTCAAACCCACTGTTGCAGAAGAGTGTAAAGTCTGTTTATATTTCAGACATTGTGTGCAGAAAGGCTCACCTTTCTCACCTTAGTTTTCCTTGCCCTTGAGGAGGAGGGGTTTAACCTTGGGAAGAATCGTCACCTTGTCTTGTTCATCTCTGACCAAAGGCCATACCATTGTGTTCTGTTGAGTCCTGATGCAGTGAGAGTTCAGCCTCTGGCCAAGGCTAGGATGACTTCATGACAACATTAAACCTTGCCTTGCTAACTAAACTGTTGCCATTTTGGAAGCTTTTGTTGTTGTTAAATTGCTTCTGGTTCTTTGTTGATACTGTCATTGAGCTAGGATAAGATCTCTTACATAAGTGTTGGCTCTTCAAAACTGTTGGATTCAGTGTCCTATTGTCCAAACCAGAGTTTGCCTGTTAATTTTGTGATGAACATGCAAAAATAACACAGAATGGTGTTGATGTGGAAAAAATTGAATGGCTCCCTGAGGCATCAAACGAATGGGATTGGTTCAGAGACAAATGACTTCAATTATTCTCTCCCTGTGCCATACTTAGAATAACAAATTACAAGCATTTTTCATGCTCCTTCAGAGAGAATGGCCTTTTTGTTCAACAAGAAAGCTTCTTCATTTCTGTCACCTTTTGCTTTGACATTTTTCCTGCTGACCCTCATTCTTGCCTGTTACTTAAAAACTCTAGACATTTGAATATAAGCCCAATGGCAGGATAATACCACAGAAGTGTATTGCCCCTTGTATCATGATCAGATGATTGGCGGGCTGGGCATGTTCATCCTTCTGATGAGTGTTTCTTCAATCTTCCTATTCATAGACAAATCCCAAATACCAAGTTCTGCGCACTTCCGCCGAAATAGCAACAAGAACCTCGATCTGAAACCAGCTGACGTGACGCAATCCGTGATTCAGCAATGGTCAACTCTGACGTAACGTCGTCCAAGTCACTGTCGTGGGGTTCTCTGCGTCACGTCATTCAGTTTCAGACCGAGGTTCTTGTTGCTATTTCGGCGGAAGTGCGCAGATCTTTCCCGTTTACGTCAATTTGGGATTTGTCTATACTTTCAATCTGTTGAAAGCGCAATATCATGTGTGACTAGAGGTCCTGTTCACCAGATTTTCTACAAGCAATTAATGTGTCCCAGCAGTTTGTCATGTTCATAAGATGAAGTTAGGCACCATTGTGTCTTGCCTGCACCTGATATGGATGTAACTTCCTCTTGGAAGCCTGGGAAATGTTTTTCTGGATGGCTTGTCTTCAGCAAAACTTAGACTGCCAGTAATCTTGCTCTTGTAGGCAGTGTTAGCAGCGATTGGACACATTTTTGCTGGAAAATGCCCCCCAACTGGCATTTACCATGCAGGGACAATCATTTCTGATAAGAGTAAGAGCCTTGCTTTGAAACTTAAGTCATAAAACAATGGAAAAGAGAACTACATGTTGTAATTGCTTTCCTGTATGGCTATCATCCTTCTTCTTAGACTGGCTAGCATTCAAAGTCCCCACCAAAGCTAGACCAGTAAACATGTTGTGCTAATACCTTGTCTCCAGGGATCTCCTTTATGCCATGGAGTCCAGCCTTAGTGGAAGCATCCCTCTTGTACTTGTCTTTCTGTCTGTGGATCAGTTTACCTGGAAACCCTCTTTGTCTTTGTCTATTACCAGATTCAATCCAGGTGCAATATCTGAATTGGTAGTCATATCAGAATCAGGTGATAGGAATATCTAATGGAATCATGAACATGACAGTCTGAAGATAACAGGGCTATGTTTGTTCCTTCCTTGTGCACATCCTTGTTTGTCAATTTTCTTTTTGAGACCGTTAATACAGAACTGGAATTCTCAACTTCTTGCAGCATCAAAGCATTTTCCACAGTGTGTTTGACAAGATGGTCACATTTGCCACTTGCAGGCATAACATTTGGGGAGTTGGAAGTCTATGGGTGCCACGCTGCTGGAATTCTCTGCACTATATGAGACACATGCACGCACAGCTGTGAGTAATCCACAGTACAATTGCACAAATTTTGGACATAACCAATTTCATCTGATGCTACTACTTCAAGCCTTGAATGCAAGCATGCAATATCGTAAGTGTTCTCAAAAGCAATCCTTTACTCGGTTTATCCTAATTGTCGCAATCTTTTACAGCCTTTCTAAGTAATACATTCAATTTCTTCCTCAGTTATCAGTGCCGGATTCCATATTCAAAGGAAAAGTTCTGTCCACTCAGGAATGAAATCCACAAATTTTGCCATCAGCAATCTTGGCAATAGAAAGCAAATCAAACAGGATTGCATTACCAAATCATTTTACTCCCTGCATGGTTCCAATGACTAATTGTTCCAATTGTGTGCTGAATTTCTCTTAGGGCTCGCCACATCAAGTTGACATGAGTCACCCATGTCCCTGGTCACAAAGTTCTCCGTAAGGGACCACGGGGTGTGGTTGATAGGGTCCCTTGGCTGGTGTAGACATCAAAGTTGACATTAAAGATTATCAATTGCACACCTTTGGGGTAGAGCTATTAATATATTGTTGATATCCTAAGTTTCCAAGGAAATCATATTCGAAATAACAAAGGTAATTTGAGAACTATAAATAAATGACCAGGTACGAAAGTTGTGCTGTGATCAGTCATGTATGTGTGATATCTTTCTTTTTGATGTGAAATTTAGAGTGTTTCCTACTGATGACTCAATGTTGATTTCAAATTTACCAACTTTCGGAATAATAATGTTAAAAACGTTTGTATTGTATGAGATCGTAGATTTGTGCACTGAGTCAACCAATCATCTGCATGAATGCAGAGGAATTCCGCCGTCTATCGACGCCTTCACTGTTCGTGGTAGAAAAAGCCTTACCAGTACAACTCGCATGACTCCTTGAACAAGACATGGCTGTTTGCTGTTGGGTTTCAGCGAATCCTCAAGTTGGTCATTGCGTAACAATCTCACAGCAAATGAGGCCAGTAAGTCGAAAAACTGACTACACACCAGGGTGAGGGGGTGTATAATCCCCCCCCCTTGGATTTGAACGAAACCGATGAGGATATCACTTTAAATTTCATCCCTTGTTGAATGATTCACCAATTTGTTGGGTTCTTTGACTACAAGCCCAACCTGTGGCGATACTCTCACTGTCAGCCTAAGGTAGAGTTGGAATATTATTAGCAAACTACGGAAGTGTGAAGGGTCAAATTTCCTCGCCATTGACTTGCAGAATAGAAAGCGGAAGACACTCAGAATTGAAGTTTTATTGCCCATGTAATTATTCCTCCTATATGCTGCACGGAAACAAAGTGCTTAGGGGGAACTGTTGAGTAAGACTTCAATAAATGAGGAAGCGGTTCGATGGTAATATCCCCTGTTGGAACCAGAATATCACCGTGGCGGCGATCATTCTCAATGGGAGTGTTTCCGTTAACAGTCTGGGATCGATGGAGATCCTGGAAATGCGGTGATCATGGAGTGAACTATTGAAATTGTGTTAGAAAGTGAAGTTCCTGGAAAAACTTCCGGTGAAGAGGAGCACATTATTTTGACATTATATTATATCTTGTCCTAGAATTCTGCTTTAATAGCTCTATCAGACACTGGGTTGGTTAACTTTCATTTTCCAATCATGTGAGGCTTTCTTTTGGACAATATCCTGATTCTGCCCAACTCTGCTCCATACGTATAGGATATTTTCGACGCTAGCGTGACTGTTCTTGATCGAAGTCTCTGATTGCCTTGATATCAATATTAGCTGTCACTACATGTTATTATGATATCAGAGACTGTAGCTAATCTAGATCCTGCATTGTCGAACATGGTGGAGGTGATAATGAGTACTATTGTGTGGGTGAGCATTTTGATATATTTGATATGTTGCTGACTGCTGAACCCGGAACAGCCTGATAAGCCAGGTTACTGAAGGACGTGCCTGAAGTCGTTCTTTAGATATCTTTCTGAGTATGTGAAATCTCTCAGTGTGTGCTTTACCAAGCAAAACACTCGGCTGTGTTAAAAGTTGAAATGAATTGAAAGCAAGTGCGTAACACGGCCCTAAGACAACATGGCTTATAGACAATGTTGGGTGATAAATGTTGAGCAGGGGCAAACAGGAGAGCCCGAAGAAAGTCACCCTCTCTCTCACATGAAGAATAGGTCGATTGAACCCAGAACTCAGCAGTGACAGCCACTGACGTTTCCACTGCACCACTTTGGGTATCTTCAAGAGTACATCTCAGTGTAGTATCAATAGCTGTCTTCAAAGTTGGTGAGATCCGTGCATTGATATATTCTTAGGACTTGAACCAATGCCATAATGTAAGGTTATCTTCCCAACTTTGTCACGCTTGTATGAGAAACACATCTCATGTCAGCACTTCACCCGATGTAATGTCGCATATTCTGGCGATGTGTTTCTCCCAAAATCAAATATTTGTGTCGCTACCATTTATTGACAACTGGCTCAAATTTCAGATGATTTGTTTGTGCCCAATTAGTGTCTGCCAGTCCCCTGAGGTTAACGAATTGGACCATTCATACACATCTCATCTGTCTGGCCACAAAGCTTTAGAATGTGCAGTTATATATTCGTGATTGCATGTCCATTGAAGACACTTCTTTTGCTGGCATGTAATGACCAAGAGAATGGAATAAACTTACTGTTTCTTACATAATCAGGCTGTCGTGGACACATCTTAGGCACATTCTCACCAAACCTACCTTCAAAAATATACGAAGGCTTTGTGATTGTTGTTGGAACTAAGCCTTGTTGGGCAGGTTAGTGCCAATACTTAAGAAAGGAATAAATGTCTGAGAATGTTTGCAATTGGCCGGATTTGCTATTTGATTACTTCTCCACAACCTGATTGAAGGATTATGGTATGTTCACAGTGGTTTTGTTTTGCTAAGGAAAAAATGTAAAGGCTTATCCTATCCAAACCCCTGCTTATCACGTTCTAAAGTACATCATGTTACAGGCCGATTTCTGGTCACAGGGAGGACTGAAAGTCATTCGAATATGGCCGACATCAGTGTTATTACCAGTGGAGGAAATTCTGTTTATGTGGATTAAGTGATATCGGTGATAGTGTTCCAAAGTTCCAAAGGACAGAGTTGTCTATCTAGGCCCTATTTGTTGAAGATGTGCCACAAGTATCCATCTACACCAAATTGGATAATCTAGCAAGCTAAAGTACAAAAATTGAGCTACTCCGTTAAATGTTTTGTTGGAATTGTGGGACTGTTCAGTTATGTTAAATGGTAGTCTAACTCCGCTAATGAACATACCTTACCATAGCACTGGTCTTGTTGGAGAAACAACCCCCCTGGCTGACACGACTAAACCGTCTTCAGGTATCTGACAGGTTAATTTCAAAAGCACTTTAATATGTGTCAATTTCAGACCGGAAATATTCTACACATTTTCAAATTACAAACGTTTCTTGTTTACGCCAAATTGTTTCTGGTTTCAATACAAAGAATTTCCAATGAGCTTTATTGCTGTAGCCTAGAACAGTCATGCAGTTTCTTTTGTAAACAAAATGTGACTACATACTGCGCAACTATATCATGTAGAGAAAATAAGTTCCGGATGTGTTGTCTTGCTTCCGTTTGAGAATTTGACCCGTAGTATTGCCGTGGGCATATCGGCAAAAAGACAAGTCTGATGTTGGTGTGAAATGCATGAAAATCAAGGTATCTGATTGGTCAGATTGTCACCATTTAGGCACCTTACCCATGTGTGTGCAGTGAACAAGTAGATACCTGTTGATAACATAGATGAGAAGTTACAACAACAATTAAAGAAAGTTGTGGTGCTTTTGATGGTGGATGTCAAGTAACTCACGACTTGACCATCACCAAATCCTTAAGATAGAAGAGCCCCAGTCTCCTTGAAACTTCAGGACAAAAATGCATGGATATCATGACTCAAGGGATTATGTGTCTTTCGTTTCTCATTTCCTGTCCATCTCTCCTCAGATTTCATATGCATTGTCGCTTTCTCTTTTCAGAGTCTAAATGAGCCATGATGTTGATGTCGCGGTGTGACCCGTTCAGGGTGTGGTCATGGACCACACAGCTGACGGTGCTCATCTTCATCCTGGTAATAGAGTGCCCCAGAGATGCGTTCAGCTGGCATATGAGCTATATTCCACACACACAAATAAATGTAGATGGTAAGTTGACTTTATTCTGTGTTTTGTTATTTCAGGCTTCTTTGCATATTTGGGTTCCATAAGGGTGTTTTGAAAATGATACCAACGACAGTATTATTCTTACAGCGTCAAAATTTAGGATTTACACTCCTACATTCAATACATCCTCTCCAACATGCAGTGGTCTACTTGTAGCTCTTCATACCAAACTATCGCATAGATGTTTTTTGTAATGAATTCTTGGGGTAATGTAATTCTCGTCTTAAGTGTTTCCTAAAGACTCTTCGCTTCAAATAGTTAAGAAGTTCGTCCTCATACTGAGTACACTCTTCAAGCAGAGACAGCTAAGGTTATGACTATGTTGATCTATATTATCTCATAATTTTCCCTAAAAACATTGGATTTCACTTGAGTTACAGGACGGACGTTCATGTGGTTATTAGAAAAGTGAAAGCCAATCTATGATTTCTTTCAAAAATCGTCTGAGATGCCAAGTTCAATTTCTGAGTAAATTAGATTTGAAAATGACTCCCTGCTTCACAAAGTACATCAACAGGGTGAACCCAGTTCTTTAGGTGTAAAGAAGAGTATAACCATCCCTTGACAACCTTTGAATATTCAGTAACTCATTCCTTATTCCAATGAATATCAGATGGTGAAATTTCCAATTTGAAATTCAAACTTATGGATTTGGAAAAGAACGTAGACTACAAAACTTGGAGGGTGTCATAGCAGAACATCCTGCTCTCCCACACAGCACATGAGCAATGATTGGCAAGGCTACTTGAAAAACTTGCTGCTGTTGCAGAGCATTTGATGAAAATGTCAAAAAAAACTAACATGCGCATTTACCCTGTTGGATTTTGTCCTGGGGAAGAATGATTTCAATGAAGGATTGAATTTATAGAATTTATCAAAGAATGATGAGCTTTAATAATGTTTGATAGGATTAAGTCTTCAACATTGTCATATTAATCTGTATTAACTTGAATTCACATGTTGTCAACAACTAAGAGATTACATCATTAATGCTAATCTGGGTCGTTAACCACTTTTGAGTAGAAATGTTGAAAGACATTTATGGTAAGTCTTGAAAGAATCTTATTTTTTGCAGTCATTTACCATATAAAGATTCACCCTCTGGTCAACCCTATGTATTGTAGGCACTCCAAGTTCAAGGATTAGTCTGAAGCTATAGGACAGTCCACATGATCATGCTGGGCCCAAACCTAACACACCAACCACATGAGGAATCCTGCTGGGTTCTCTATTTTCCTGCATGTAGTCCTACCTTTCCTGTGGTCAAAAGCCTCAACTTTTGGGACACACTTGGCCTTTTAGAAATTGTCACCATGCTTGAATCGTCAATAACCACTTTATGTGTTCAAATACCAGGGGACAAGATGAATTCTGCCGTTCCAATGCCCGTGTTGGAGTAATGGTATATTTGTGACGCAATTTCCCACATGTGTGTGGCTCACAGTTTCTATATCTTGCACGCTGCGTCAGACAATGTGGTCATCGACTGTGAAATATACCTGATTATGACCATTATTCTCTATATTACAAATAATACTTAGTCTAATTTCGTCAAGAAATCTGACGCCAATTGTCGCCTGCTCCTCCCCCAAAGTTATAAACTGTGCTAAACTAGCTAATTATCACCAGTTGATCCGAGGTCAGAAGAACACCATTTGAGGTTGATCGTATGATAATTCCTGATCAGGAGTCACTCTCTTTCTTGGAGTATCTGCACTTCATATTGGTGCTGCTACAGGCAACCCTCAGGTTGCTTTGCTTTTCATTGAGAATTGATAAGGACTGGACTCAAGTCTGCAGCCCATGACAACAGTATCCTACCCTTTCTCTCTGATGCAAATTGTTTTCTAATTATGCTCTGTTTTTTCCTTGAAGGGTTTAAAAAATGCTAAAGGTATTGAAAGAGTTAATTTCCCTATTGAGTTTTTGCGGAATGATGAGCGTGTGTAGGAGTGTCACCGCACCATCCTGATTAGCAATCAATTCCTCCAGGATTCCCGACTGATTTCATCTGTCAGCAACACTCACGGCATATCAGTACAATTCTGACTGCTGTTCAATAGAAGAAATGTCAGATTGTCATGTTACATGTGAGAATTGATAGTAATGAGAGTTATGTGTAGGCTACAAGGGCTGAAAAGTATAGCAAAAAGGTGCATCAGCCCTGCTCATCAAATGTTTCTGTGTGATGATTCTCAGGAAGCAGCATATGGTCCAATCTTGACTCTGATGTAGGCCTGTTGATTGCTTGGTCAGGACCAATATGGGCGAGGTGGTTTCTCTAGGTCCTAAAAGCAACCTTTCATTAGGCTCTACTCAGCTTATCGTAGACTGAGTGAATGTGTTTTCTATTAATGTTCAGTGGTAGTTGTGGATTGGGTTTCCAGGAGGCGATGAGATCCCAGGAGTCACCATCCAATTTGAATCACCCGGATCAGGTATTCCCAATGGTATTTCAATCAACAGGTCCAATCAGCATGATGTCAACAGCTGAGATGAAGGTAAATTGGAATAGGTTAACCCTCAGCTGATGTGGTGACATTCTAGTCTATAATTTCTGTTGTATACACCCTTTATCTTTGGTTCCTGTATGTTGTGTGTTGACAACCACTTCTCTTTGTTACCAAACCTCAACGGAAGTATAATTATTTTATCCACCTTTTCAGTGCTTTGAAAGTGGATCTGAAAACGGACCTCCTGCCTCTTTCATGTCCAAAAATAACCTGTGAGTGATAAACTTATCAGATTGCCATCATTTGCCTTATTTAATTCATTCTACAGTCATTAACTGACTGATTAATTAGTCCGGTGTGAATGGTGACAACAATTAATCGCTATTCCCTATGTAAATATCAAGCAATAGCAAATCAAATCGTCGCATAACACGGTTTTGTCGTGATAAAGCCCCACATGGCTGTTGACACTTCGGCTCACTCATTTACTACAGCTCAATCGATTAGAGATCCATAACTATTGATCTTGACCTCCAATGATGAAGTTCAGACACTGCTGTCATCGAATCAATAAGGTTATGGAACATGCTTCATTCATCTAGAATTACTCGGGAACCTGCTGGGGATGAAAAAATATATGGTCTACGTCTTGCTGCTTCACGATGTCATGGTTGACCAGTGCCTCTACTGTCACTTTGAGGAAGAAAGAGCTTTTCTCAGCGCATGTACACAAACTACAGGTTGCACGAATGGTTTGTGTCGGGTCAACAAAACCTTCATCATCCAGCAGTAGCATCCATCACCTGGTCAAGCGATGGAGGGAGGTGCCAAGACAGGTTGACAAGAAGGCAGTTTCCTCTGTTTTTCAGAGTCCTTGGTAGACAGCACTGGTGCAGACTATTATACAATATGCAAAGCTGACATCTCACCCATCTCATAACATGTTGATGATGTTTGCCCCCCCGCCCAGCTTCTGTAAAACGCACTCTCCAACACTGCTGTTCAACTTCTAGCCTAGCAAGGAATGCACCCTGAAGGCCACTCTCGTTGTGTTTGTGGAATGTGCACTTACTGGTACTTTTTCCCCCACAGGTTGATGGCAAACAGGTGGTCGCTAATATACCTGCCATTATCATCATACCTATCTGTTGATTTTCTCTTCATCTCTACAAGTGATCACTTCTAGAGTAAACAGTTTTGGTAGCCCTCATCTGCATTCCCATCATCTTGTTGTTGCAGATTGAACGATTAGGTGTCTGACTATCACTGGCACTCAATTGGCCTATAAAAAATCATGGATTAAGCCTTGATGGTTTTCATTCCAATGTGCCACGTTCTTCTTTTTCCTCCTTCAAATTGGTTGGTCTGATCTCTGGTCCTATGGATCCCTTTGACTGTCTTCCTCAGGTTCTCAACAAGTCCCGTGATACTGGGCGCGAAGTTTGCTCCAGGCTCGTGTCCTCCACATTGGGCAATCCTGCAGAACATGCTCTGCTGTCAGATTTCTCTCCTGGCACTCACTTTACATTATCCTACCCAGGAGTGACTACCTTGAGGTCAAGGTGGACTTGATCCTACAAAGTGATATTGCAAAATGTGTGCATGTATTACATTTGATCATTCTGAAAATGTTGCCTCTGCTTATTCAGTTAATCTATCGTGGCTCTAATTGATCTATTATACAATTACCAAGCTGGCTGGAGTACCTTCTGATGTGTTGATATCATTGCCAGTGATAACATTCTTTGAAAATGCCTTGACACATTGGCTAATGACTTCACTGAAATCAATTTCTTTCTGAGGGCGAACAATCAATCTATCCTATTCGACAGTTGTATTCAAACCCGTGATGAAGCGAATCTGGTGTTGGTGTAGCTTTACCCTGGCTGTCTGCATGATAATATATTCACAATGTGTTGAGTATTCGTAACTAGTATTATTTCCACTCTGGTATTCAAGTAATAGGGTGGATTTCACAGGCAAATGATCGGTGCCAACTCTGCTTTGAAGGTGGTGTATTAACTCTAGCGCACATCATGACACGTGCAGAATGCTTCAAATCTCATCAGTCATAGAACTAGGGTCCTGATTGCACCCCTATCTTCCATTTACATCACATTTTCCCTCATTATCTAACCATTTAGGAGACATTAGAATTTTGAACATCAAAATTACCTAAATCAGCTTCAAAAATATGACATAGGGTGAGAACATTACCTCATAAAATTTCTGTGCTTACNTTGACAACCACTTCTCTTTGTTACCAAACCTCAACGGAAGTATAATTATTTTATCCACCTTTTCAGTGCTTTGAAAGTGGATCTGAAAACGGACCTCCTGCCTCTTTCATGTCCAAAAATAACCTGTGAGTGATAAACTTATCAGATTGCCATCATTTGCCTTATTTAATTCATTCTACAGTCATTAACTGACTGATTAATTAGTCCGGTGTGAATGGTGACAACAATTAATCGCTATTCCCTATGTAAATATCAAGCAATAGCAAATCAAATCGTCGCATAACACGGTTTTGTCGTGATAAAGCCCCACATGGCTGTTGACACTTCGGCTCACTCATTTACTACAGCTCAATCGATTAGAGATCCATAACTATTGATCTTGACCTCCAATGATGAAGTTCAGACACTGCTGTAATCGAATCAATAAGGTTATGGAACATGCTTCATTCATCTAGAATTACTCAGGAACCTGCTGGGGATGAAAAAATATACATGTATGGTCTACGTCTTGCTGCTTCACAATGTCATAAGCAGGCTGACCAGTGCCTCTACTGTCACTTTGAGGAAGAAAGAGCTTTTCTCAGCGCATGTACACAAACTACAGATTGCAAGAATGGTTTGTGTCGGGTCAACAAAACCTTCATCATCCAGCAGTAGCATCCATCACCTGGTCAAGCGATGGAGGGAAGTGCCAAAAAAGGTTGAAGAGAAGGCAGTTTCAGAAGGCTTTATTTCAGAGTTCTTCGCAGACTGGTGCAGACTATTATACAACATGCAAAGCTGACATCTCACCCATCTCATAANCACTCTCGTTGTGTTTGTGGAATGTGCACTTACTGGTACTTTTTCCCCCACAGGTTGATGGCAAACAGGTGGTCGCTAATATACCTGCCATTATCATCATACCTATCTGTTGATTTTCTCTTCACCTCTACAAGTGATCACTTCTAGAGTAAACAGTTTTGGTAGCCCTCATCTGCATTCCCATCATCTTGTTGTTGCAGATTGAACGATTAGGTGTCTGACTATCACTGGCACTCGATTGGCCTATAAAAAGTCATGGATTAAGCCTTGATGGTTTTCATTCCAATATGCCACGTTCTTCTTTTTCCTCCTTCAAATTGGCTGGTCTGATCTCTGGTCCTATGGACCCCTTTGACTGTCTTCCTCAGGTCCTCAACAAGTTCCGTGATACTGGTCGCGAAGTTTGCTCCAGGCTCTTTGTGTCCTCCACATTGGGCAGTCCTGCAGAACATGCTTGTTGTCAGATTTCGCTCCTGGCACTCACTTTACATTTTTGTAGCCACGAGCAACTACCTTGAGGTCAAGGTGGACTTAATGATCCTACGAAGTGATATTGCAAAATCTGTGCATGTATGACATTTGATCATTCTGAAAATGTTGCCTCTGCTTATTCAGTTAATCTATCGTGGCTCTAATTGATCTATTATACAATTACCAAGCTGACTGGAGTACCTTCTGATGTGTTGATATCATTGCCAGTGATAACATTCTTTGAAAATGCCTTGGCACATTGGCTAATGACTTCACTGAAATCAATTTCTTTCTGAGGGCGAACAATCAATCTATCCTATTCGACAGTTGTATTCAAACCCGTGATGAAGCGAATCTGGTGTTGGTGTAGCTTTACCCTGGCTGTCTGCATGATAATATATTCACAATGTGTTGAGTATTCGTGACTAGTATTATTTCCACTCTGGTATTCAAGTAATAGGGTGGATTTCACAGGCAAATGATCGGTACCAACTCTGCTTTGAAGGTGGTGTATTAACTCTAGCGCACATCATGACACGTGCAGAATGCTTCAAATCTCATCAGTCATAGAACTAGGGTCCTGATTGCACCCCTATCTTCCATTTACATCACATTTTCCCTCATTATCTAACCATTTAGGAGACATTAGAATTTTGAACATCAAAATTACCTAAATCAGCTTCAAAAATATGACATAGGGTGAGAACATTACCTCATAAAATTTCTGTGCTTACGCAGTGGAGTTTTTGTGTCTTGATGAAAATGAGAGTAATACATTGGCAATTGATGTATAATTTGTTGTAAGTTGACATGACAGTAACACTGGGTTCAGCTAAAAGTATACCAGTACTTACTGTACTGATACTGTATATGTACACCATGTTGTGCATCAACATTTGAGTGTTTAACCCTTTCAGCCCGCATAGAAGGTCCGACAGTGCTTTCGGTACCTATCGGCGGTTTAGTTGATGGGAAAATGCGTTATAAGTAACTGCCGATAGGCGCCGGTAGCACTATCGGACTATCTGGGTGGTCGGCCCTGATCATGATCGGGACTGGAAAGCTTTAAACCCAAAATATGACACATGTCCAGTCTGTGATGAGGTGACAACATAACAAAACCAGTCATGCCAAGCTCAGACGTATATCAAGTTGTTGGAGTGTTACATAACATCTGTTCAGTGGAAGTGTTGTGTGAAGATGTAATAATGAGCAAGAAGACAGGATAACTATCTGATAAAACTTCTCCTGAGTCTTATTTAAGTGAGTCTCAAGGGTAATCTAACATTCTCTGTAGTCTCCTGCCAGTGGGAGAGACATCCTTATGTTTGAATCTGATGTTTGGATATGGCCTGTTGGGAGGGTTGGGTTGCCCATCCTCCCACAACGGGATTTATACCTCGCACGTCTTCATCCACTCACTTTGTGGGCAAACATATGAAGAGAAGCGATATCAAAACCCTGTTACTGGAGGATGGGGTCGTCTGATCCTGAGGCAAAGAAGTTCCATCAGCTCGGTATAATATGAGAGATTCAAAACTTATTTGAAATCAATTCAGCAAAGTTTTACATCAGTATACAGAAGGTTTAGTCTCCTGGTACCATTTGCATCATCAGCTTATCGGCAAACAGATTGCACTGATCTATCTAAGTACACCACACCGACTGCCAACGGGTGTATTATTGTTTCTCTGTACAGCTCTTCTTACCACTCGGGGAAGTTTTCGCCGAGCGATATTTTCAATTCTGCCGAGATTTAGTCATCGCTGCATTATCGATGCGGATATTGGAAATGATTTGATTTTCTCCTCTGTGTTTCACGGTCGATTTGATAAGGTCTGTTGGCGTGTTTTAGCGATAATGGTCCATTAGTTTTATTGCCAGATGACGGCTTTGCCTTGTGGCTTGTTTAGAAATACAATTGTTTCATTTACATAAACAAAGGCTGCGGTGATTTCACTTCGATTGTGGTGCCTTTGAATGTGGTTTGCCTTCAAGAAAGAGAGATCACGCATTCTGCTCTGGTGACTGGTTAAAACAGCTTAGCATCCACCAAGGATGGCTTTGTTGTACTTTAGTTGTTCAGTCAGTCAGTTGCAGCGCATTTGATCTTTCTGCAGGATAAGTAATTGGTGATAATAAGGAACCTGTAAACTACTCAGCTATAAGGCGCTGTGAGCAGTTGTACCTCTGCAACGTTTCGTCCCTGTTACACTTCTTCAAGGACATCGTACTGCAACGTTTTTGCTTTGATTTGCTGTGTTTGTAACATCACGCAGCACTGCCTCATTCTTTTCACCGTTCATGAATTGGAGATTTCAACTCAAACTATCATAGCACTGCTCCTTGATGCAGTTATGAATGGGATTGGAGGAAGCTAGTCCTGGGAACAAACGGATATCAAGTGGTTGAAGAACGTAGCATTGTGATGTGGCTTCTGCATAAAGAGCATCCATATGAACAAGAGAACTTTACCTTTGTCATTCAAATGTACAGTAAACAAAGCCAATGGGTAAATTTTTAATTAAATTTTTCAAGAAGTTCATAAATGAAGTCAAGTTGTTTGTCATCGATGTTTTGAGTTTCATAAGTCCGTTGTAATTAATACTATGTTTCTGATAAGTTTGGCTCCAGGAAAGGAATTAGAACCATGTCATCTTGAGTGGAATACATCCGTTTCACTTGGCTACAATTCATCCTGCGGTAATCAGTGGTTCTTGATGTGCTCCCTACGTCATGCACCACAAAAAGTTCAGTTAGTGGTGACGTTGTGGTGCCATGAACAACCACCGATTAGTTCGGGATCGCTTATGCATTTAGAAGTGTTGACTTGACTCACTGTGTCAGTGTGACCTGTCCTCGCAAATCGTCTCTACACAGTGGTTCCTGAAATGGGATTGGGTGTACACGTTTTACACTTGTTTTTGATCACCATTGAAAATTTGTTACTGACGGTACTCGTCATGACAGCTAGGTGTCAATCAAGTTATGGATTATCTGATAGTTGGCAGAGACAAGATTGAATGAATTGAGATTTCATGTTGACTTGTATAATCTTCAGGGTACTACCAAAGTGTGATGCCCTCTGTCAAACGAGGACAAAGAAATTATGGTAGTCTTGTGTGAAATGTACATAGATCTTGTACGAAGTGAGGTGAAATGCTGGAAGTTACTCAGGCACTGGGGTTTTCACGTCAGCTTAGCAAGTGGCTGACATGTCCTGGGTTCAATTATCCTGGCCAACCATCCATGTTCTTTTTTGTACAAGGACGGATAAGATCTGATGTTGCTTGCGAAAAAACACACCATATCACAAATTGCGTAAGGTGTTAAGTTGTGAAACAAAGATGGTGTTGAACTCGGTATGTTCTGTTCGAAAGGCTTTATTCAAAGTATAAACCACATCTTTGGTCAAAAATGGGGTTTTGGCATGGGACTCAGGAGTGATTCAAACCTTTCAGTTGGTGTGTACGCCAATGACTCAACACATCAAAGAAAGACGGCCTGTCAAACCACATCCTGGAGGTCTAACACCAGTTTCCATCAGAAAGCTTGACCTAAGTTCTAGTTCTCTATTCTGGACAGCGGTTGGCCCTCTTCTGTGGATTTCCCATCCATTCTTTAGGCGTATGTCATTTGAAATGGTAATAACAGTTCCCTATGATATTTCCAGTCAATTTATGCTGTTGAGGAAATCAGTGATGGCGTGTGGGAGGGCCATTCTTCCATGGCCTACTTGTGCTAGACACACCGCAGGGAATGGAACCTTCTTTCTATACACATGCTTAGCCTCTGTATTAGTCTCTTGCCAGACTTGTCTGGGTCGGGGTCAGGCAGGCCGACTTACTCCTTGATCTAGGCCCTGCGTGAGTGCCTGCAACAGTACTATTCAGTATTATATGCTTGAAGATCTTCTCTGAAGTTCAGTCGTCGAGTGTCTGCCCTGCTTGCCTCCCAAAAAAGTAAACTCAATTCATCTGCAGGCCCAAAATATTTGGAGTTATTCGCACCATTTTGTATCATCTCTGTCAAGTGTGCCCTGTTCCAAATCTGTCAAAGATGTCCAGAAAAATACACCAGGATCATCTAATAACTTCTCAACGGGTTCTCCTTCTCAAGGACACAGGACAATTGACTTAAATTTATGGTGATGTTTCAAATTTTTGATACAAAATCACACTTGACATTGGGCAAGGTGACAATCTGATAACATGGTAAATGCATGTAAACCAGGCACGTCCAGACATTTCTGTGATTAATATGGTATCTATTTCTTTCATTGACATTCACAGGTAATACTTTAAAAGGTTGCCTGGGTTATCATCAAGTGCAGTACTCACAAAAGCAACACAAAAACGTGACTGATTGAATGAAATGCATGATATCCTTCATGATATCCTTTCCAAAAACACAGGCTTTTGTTCAATTTCATCAAATTTTATAGCATTTTGACGCAAGTTCCAGAGGTACGCATTGATGTATCCAAGGCACAACCTGCTGCAGTGGACATGATATGGAGCAAGTTATTGACCAGTCAGAACTGTTGGAGTCTTCTGATTGGCCAAATTTATAACACATGAATACTCAGCGTTGGGCCTTATAATGTATGCCTTAAAGACCGGTATGCGGTATAAAAGGCCAATCAGCTGTCAGACCCCCATTAATGTATGAGCCATGTTGTACCCCAGAGCTCCAACTGTCATGTAAACAAGGACTCGTTTGAATTTTGCTGCATACTATTTTGTACTACCATTTGGATATAATCCAACTTCGTCTAGCGTGACCAGGATATTTTATCTTAAGACGACATGGGCAAGTTTACTGGAGCCAATCGTGCATAATGGGCCTACGAAAATGAGAGCTTTTCTTTTCATCGGGGCAATTATACTTGAAGTGTTGATATGGGCCCATCAATAAATCCCCTTTCTAAATGTCTTATGCATGATTTTCAATATTGGTCACAGTCAGGAGTAAACAGGTCGTGTGTGTTTTGTCCTTGGCAGACGTGAGATCACACCACTTACAATCATGTGTGTACTACTGTTGATATATGTCACTGGGTGGAGTAAATATATTTCGAAGACCCCCAAGTGTTTCTTTCAAAAAGTCACCATTGTTAATGAGTTTATATGAGAAAAAAAATAGGTCTCCCTCACTGTTTCTAGACGCAAAGTTTGTGCCATCCTGAGGTAGAACCACTGACTAGCTCTGAATGTGTTGGTGGAAATGACAGACATTCAGAATCGGTACGACCGCTTTCAAATTCACACTTGTACCGCTTGCCATTGAATTTTCGATTGTAAATTGATGTGGTCCTCTATATGCCACTATTGAATATGTTTGGAAGAAAATTATGGAAGTGTGTGCCCTCTGAAATTTAGTGAGGGGTACGTGCGACCCTCTGGAATCGAAGTGGCTTGAGAGTACAGCAAATCATTGCTTGTCATTTGGTTATTTATAGACTGAGAGTGGTACTTGCTTGCCCTAGACCACTTGAGGAGATATCAGCTATTGTCACCACAACCTCTCAACCTGGTCAGGTTGGCAAACATCATTCATAATCCAGGATTTGATAGAGAAGGCCGTATAGTGTCCTTGAGATGGGTTGTGAAGTCCGGCCACTGTGTGAATCAGCAAGATAGAGATGTGCCGAGCTGATGAATGGAATACAGGGCGTTTCAGAAGAAACACTGAGGAAATATTTTGCAAAACTGGACATTTCATGCAACCATGATCAATTTTCAATGTGGCAGAAAGAAACTGAAGAGTAAGCCTAGTAAATGAAAATAGATGTCATTTGCAGAAAAATGAAATTCGGATTGTCAAGTGTGCCTAGGAATGCGTTGATTGAAAGAAAGGAGCAATGTACCAAGGACTCCATATTTGAGTCAACTGTGTATAGTTTTGGGAAATTTGATATCATAGCAGTGTTTTCTTATGGCCTGAAGTGAACCACAAGTGGGTACTATAGTTCCAATATGTTTTGCAAATAAAATCTCCAGTTTAGGCCTGGCAGTACAAGGCATATGTGTTTATCATAATGTGTCAGAGTACCCAAACTTTGGTTTAGTTTGGGGCTTTGGTGACTTGCTTCAGCATGTTGGGCCTAAAGGCCTAAAGGTTTATGACTCAAGTGAACAATAAGTCTGAATGGACTTCTTGGAACACTTTCTTGCTCTGCCATATATGGCCAATAAGATTCTGTCATTAGTGGCCTGGGGGAACTGCCCTTGGATGTGTCATACTGATGTTTGGTATTTAATCGAACAATGCTAAAAATCATGGAAGAATGTCATGTACCTGAATTAGAGGCAAATAGGCTTGTCTTGCCAAAATCTCAGTCAAATATGTTGAAGTGGACTCACATTATGAGAAATTTGAAAAAGGCGACTCCTCTTCTAGGACATGTAGGAAGTCACAGATTAGACCATGTTAGATGAATGGACCATGTAGAAGCTTGTTGCTCGTTCACCACTTCTCTGTCTTGTCTTCTATGGGAAAGTTCCAGCCTGCGATGAAAAGGCTGTCAAATTGCTCATAGGATATTTCTAGGATTTGGCCAGTCTCATTTGCATCACATTGTCATATTAATCAAGCATGACCACATCCTTTAACAAATCTCATTGATCAGTCTCTCCTATTGTGGGCCGTTTTGTGAGACTGCTTTGATGACCACTTCCCATAGCTCACAATGCTAGGTATTGCCGCAATCTCAGAAATTAATTGGGCGATATACGGCATTCTAAGTTCTCATGTCACTGCTAATAAATGTCACACAGCTGCAGTAATCCACAGTGACTACATCTGCAAACACGTGTGCGTCCCTTCAGATTTTTGTGTTGCTGATAGCAGTTCACAGCTTTCTGATGGTCAGAAGGTTATGATGATAGTTTTCATGTAAGATGCTACTCAAGAAGAAGTCGATGGACATGCCATGCCATCAATATGGTTGCCTTGGATTCAGTTAATAACATTCTTGGATGTGGATTTCTTTTAGTCATCATTAGTAATTGGTGCAAGATCTGAGCACTCCTGGAGTTGCCATCTTTCTAAACTTGCATTGTTGTTTATGAAGCTTTAGCCTTTTATTGGCCATGTTTTACCAGGGTCTTACATAGAATCTAACTTTTCCAGGTTTGTTCTGGTCGTATTGCCTACAGCTTTGGTGTTCTTATTGTCAATAATCCAGGGGTTATTGTGTATATGTTTTCGTGGCCTTACAACAGATGCAAGTCTATGCTTGTCAGGTGTCTCTAGGCCTCGTTTGATTGTCCTAATAAATTCTGCGTATTCGTCCACTGTGGATTATAATAGTACTGACATTATTGAAAGAAGTGAGAAAAAAAGTTGGTGAAGTAATCTGTGGCCCCTGTAGGACATGAGGTTTTCTGCATTTTGGCAAATTTGTTGGTTCTTCGTCTTATTGCAATGAATGAAAACAACCATAAGCTTTCATCAACAAACTGTTATTTTGCGGTTTGTGGACTACTAAAATGGCAGTCTGTTAGTTTGTTTGATCCTTTCATTGACGGCCCATGGATATGTTTTGATAATCATTTGCATAGCGCCTGAAAATGTGTTAAAAGAACACATTGCTGAACTAAATTTGCGTAGATTAGGAGCTGTTTGATATATAATCATTGCTTCTCATCTAACGGAGCAAGAGAAATAATAGTCAAGGACATCTGTCAAAACTTTAGTTCCAGTGTCCAGTTTCCTTTTAATGCATTCTTCTTAATCTCACTTGATGTCCACAGGTCTCTCGAATTGGTAACAAATTTCTCTCTAACTTCTGTGAAGACCAACAAATTTTCCTTATGCAATATTTGAGTGCAGCCAATTGGTCATGAAGGCACACTCTTGACAAATTGAATCAGTTATGTCATGAAACATCAATTGCATGTTAGGTTTCTCAAAATGGCCATCTCCGAAATAGTTAATCTATTAGGTTGTTGTTATTTTGGGAGATATTTGAGCTGCTTTCTGGACCTAAATGTCTACTGACCTCGACAAGCTCTCTGATGTTTTGGCTGCAGTTTAGGCAACCATGTAATGCACTTTTGCCAAAAGTGTTAAAAAGCACTAAACCAAAGGGTTAACATTGAGTGCGCAGTTACTTTCTTCTGTTCCTCAGTCTACAGCAACTGCCCCATAAGGAAGTGATTACTTAAACTGATACTATCACTTTTGAATGGCTTGCCATCCTATACACTGGAACGATGACCTGTTTCATTGGCCCTAATAACTTTAATACAACAACTTGGAGCCACTTCCTGTCTGAGTTGATGATCATCAGCAGGCATGGCACCAAGTCCGTGGCATAGACTACTCTCCCATTGGGCCTGCTTATGTCAACAAATGGGTCGCACCTCTCAGGAAGATCTGCTGAAAGCCACTCTCTGATTGCCAAAGGGCACAGTGATGACAGTCACAACTGCATTTGAGATCTGGCTAAGTCGAAAAAATGGTCATCTCTTCCTGTTCAACATCCATCTTCTTCATTTCCAAGCAGTGTCACCATGCATTGGCATACATCTAAAGTGAGGTTGGCCTTCAAATCAATTCTTTGGTTCTGATTTTTTACTTGCGCTTAATTCAATAGGAAAATTACCATACTTCCTGCGATGATTTGATCTATTTCCAGAAAGCATGTTGTGGTGGTGGCAACTCCAGGAGAGACCATCTTTGGCTATTGGCCAAATTTGCCTCTCACTGTTTGGAAATTGTGTCCTTTCCTTACTTTCATCATCCACAAATATTCAGGATTGGTACCAACTTCCGCAATACTGCATAACCTTAGCACATTGCTTGTGTTATCTGGAACCTTGGACCAGGATTTTACCCTTGTTTGGAGTCCATTTACAGTCCAACCTGGACCTTATCACAGTTAATTATGTCAACTTGCGATTATTGATGGATGGAGTTGTCAACCCCAAGCACCCAGTTGAAGACAACGTCTGCTAAGCCATTGCCTCCATCAGATGTGATCTAACCTCGTCTTAAAGTATATGACCTAAGCTAAATTGTGCCTGTGATTTATAACTCATCTTTTTAAAACTTCTGATATTGAACTATGTCCTCGTACATCATTTATGATTGGAAGATATTGGAGCAATGAACTCCACTTCATCAGCTATGTTGCTGTTCATGCTTCACAGTATTTCCATTCAGCCGAGATTACTCAAGTTCCATATCTAAATACAAAACAGTCATGTTTGATTTGGGATGACAAAATCACCTGGTGTCACCAAGTGTTCTGCAGATGCCTCTGTTATTGAGACAAGAAAGAGTCTGGCTTGGCTGTGGATGACAAGAGGTCATGCAAGGCACCAGATCCGTTGTTTCGTTGTGGATGACAAGAGGTCATGCAAGGCACCAGATCCGTTGTTTGGCTGTGGATGACAAGAGGTCATGCAAGGCACGAGATCCGTTGTTTGGCGGTGGATGACAAGAGGTCATGCAAGGCACCAGGTCCGTTGTCTGGCTGTGGATGACAAGAGTTCATGCAAGGCACCAGGTCCGTTGTCTGGCTGTGGATGACAAGAGGTCATGCAAGGCACCAGATCCGTTGTTTGGCTGTGGATGACGAGGTCCATGCAAGGCACCAGATCCATTGTTTTCACTGAAATACAACAACTCAGGAAAACAACTTCTACTTTCATGTAGTCATCAGTGAAGACCATCTCTCTGCTGCCTCTTTTGAGAAAAGAGTGATTGTGAATTAACCTGATTTATTTGCTGTTTGACCTTTGAGCAGCGGTTGTAGGCCTAGGGGCTGATTGTGTTTACCCAATGTGGTAAAAAAGTGGACAATTAACCATTGCTTTGGGCAGAATGTGTAAGTTATGAATGAGAACACTGAGCAGATCTTGTCCTTCCATCGATGCATCAACCCAGGCAAATTTGGGATCTGTGATGAAGCTCAAATGACTGAGGCATGAGCCAGGTGGGTATTGGAGTTGGTGCCAGTCTGAAAACTAACTTTTCTATTATATTTGTGTTCTTCCACAAAGAGCAGTCACACCTGGCCTGGGGCACCCATAGAACATCTCATCAGAAAGACAGGTACACTGTCATCTTCAATAAAAGGAGGACACCAGTTATGCAGGCAACAATGAGCCTTGTGTGTTTTACCAATTATGGCTTGCAATGAAAAAAGCAAGAACTGGCGTCAATTGGTAAAAATAGATGTCACCTTTTTACCTCCTGGAGAAAACTAGGACCTGTTTTTGGTGCGTTCTGTGAGATATGGTGGTGTATGGTTTCAGTGAGGAGAGATTTGGGTGCATGTGAGGAAACAGATAGAATGCCNTTGCAGGGGCCTCCTTCTGCAGGGGCCCTGCATGAATTTATAATGACCCCTGATAAACCCACTGCTGAAACCCCTGCAAAACCCCCTGCCTTAAAGTGAGGGCAGATTGCCACCTTTTTCAAAACAGATAGGGCCTAAAGATTCTGTGTTCTTCTGCATCCTTCCGATGATGATGAGGTCGGGCCTATATACTCCATAGTCTTACGACAAAATCTATATCCTAGCAAACAGTTGTCGAAAACAAGACAGAAAGAAGCCTAGGTATTTTGGGGGCTGATGGTCCATTCTGGGCTGGATTGTGAAAAGTGCTTGTCTCATAAAAAATAGAATGGATATGGAAGGTCATTCTTGGGTCATCGCAATGCCTCAAGTCTCTGTGCACAGCATTGAATCAACACTACCCAATGGGTAAGGTCAAGTATTGCTTGTAAATTAGCTGTAATTCAGAGACTGGGCGACCTCACTTATGTTCATGTGAATTGCGATATTCTTCCTTGAAATTGTCAATATCAATGATCCCACAACTGCTGTTTTTCCACTTGAATCCAGTGCTGAATAGCCCACCATTTGTAAGCGTCTTCTTAAACATTTGCATCAATATGAATTTTATTATCTTGAACTTTGGTGTCACAACAGCACTTTAGGCTATCAAATGCTGACAATAAACCATGGAAGATAAGCTATCAATGACTTTCCTATTGTAGCAACAATTAGACTGACCAGCCCATGGTACCCTAAACCCTGTTAATTCTGAAGACGGTAGAAATATTCTTTTTGGCAAATTTTCGAGGTTTTTTGGCAAATTTTTGATTCAAGAATTTTTACCAATATTGCCCAAGACTTCACCTCTTCCAAAGTGCTCCTAAAAAGTTTGTGGTCATTTATTTGACGACAGATGGCTGATCTATGGAGTTAGAGGTGCCTGGGACTTAAAAGCATTGAAATGTGGTCAATTCCCAACAAGAAATTCCTGTATTTGGTCTGCAAGGGGTTAACATAGTATGACTCATCCATTACTTATGCGATTTCAATACGAAACACTTCTAATAGTAAAATGTTATCGATATTGATAGGTTAGGCCTAGTCTTTTGGAAAATCAATGCTACTCCTCAAATACCAATACAGGGAACTCTTGAAAGCTTACTAGAGCAACACTGACATTATGTCGTCCTACACCATACATCATTCACGACCAATAGTCGATTTATCGAAGCAGTGTTGAATATCAATTGATTCATTTGTGTTCGCTTGTAGTGGATGAGTGAACTCTGATTTGCCGATAAATTGTTTAGTGAATGACAAGTCTTGTTTGGTAGTTTCTTGTAAAATGTTTTCGAAAGTACTTTGGTGTCATCTGTTTGTTTGAGAAGATCAGCTCTTCAGTTATGATTTATGCAGTGTCATTCTCCCAAGACACATGTCTGACTATCGAAGGTCGGTTTGTGGTGTAATGCCACTTCACAATTTTGCTGATCTTTGATGCTTCCTTCATGCACGAAGTGTGCATAAAACATGCTGATTTTGGTAAGGGAACTGTTGGTGCTTCATCAGGTTAATACCTTGGACTGATAATAGAAGCTGTGAAGTTATGCTTGTTATGTGAACTGCCCAAGATTTTGGCCAAATGACTTGTGAGGGCCCCTGTCAAAATGTAGGGTGGCCATTTTACTCGGTTCTTGACCTTGTAGGAAAATTTTACCCATAGAAGGTAGTGTCCATAGATTCTTATTTTTGTAAATTCTAATATTACATTTATGCTTCTTTTCTCATGTCTTTGCAGGTTTAAGTAGTTTAGAAACACAAACGTTCGAGGGAAACTTATCATCCCCTGATCACTTCAAATTATTATTAACTGATGGAAATTCAATCATAGTTGGTGCTAGGTAAGTTATTCATAACATTTGAACACTTGTAGAATATACCAATAGAAAGGTTGACCAACTTGGTGACAAAGATTGATTGGTGGTTTCCAAGATCTTCTGAAGTGGACACTGCTAGTGACCCCTAGCGAGAGTTAACAGAACTGCTCCTATTGGTGGTGTTCGAACTCAAATAATTTGTGGTTATTTCTCTATAATGATCTTCTTTTCTTTGCAGGAACTTTCTTTATAACATAAGTTTAATCACATTAAAACAAAATAAGGTAAATATTCTGCAATTTTATGATAAATTCCATTGTGCTCCATTACTGACAAGATGATTGGTTGTGGTCAATCTGTGAAAACTTCATCTTTTCGGGTCGTTGTTGTACAAATTGTGGTCTTTAGGGACCAGAATTCATTATTGACAACCTTTTTGCATTTCCTCTTTGCAGAGAATAGAGTGGTATGCAAGAACTAATACAATAAAAGCTTGCCGGTTACGAATGAAGACGCAAGAAGAGTGTCAAAACTACATTCGAGTGGTCGCCAAAATATCACCGCGATACTTATCTGTATGTGGCACTCATGCATTTGACCCAAAGTGTCGAACATATCGAAACCTTCCAGTAAGTTCCAAATACCGGTAACTCTTTCATGTAGTTTCTTGTTTACATCGAAACTTCTGCTTTGGGACTTCATGCTTTTAGAATCGTCTGCTTCCTTTCATGAAATGATGTCCCAATCACGAACTTTGTCAACAGAATGAACATGTCCCCAGCAGTACAAAATGGTAACAAGTGCATGTTTTTCCTGTTCACGTTGTTCCTATGCACTTGTGCCATAAGAAATGAGTGTATTTTAATACTGTACTATCACTGGCAAGGCTCAGGTTACTGACAAGGGCATTTCTTCAGATTAGTTCCGATTGCTTTGTCAGTATGAGATGATAACAGTCTGATAAAACGTGCATGTTGTCATTCTAGCATGAAATTGCCTTGAAAAAAGATAGTGATGATGGTTGTTGGTAATAAAGTTATGTGTAGTTGCTACAAGGGGATGCCAGGAATTACAGACTTGTAGCGATTGTAAGGCTAAATTTTTGTTCATAATTGAGCCATTATGAGGATAAAGTAGTGCTACACCCTCGTAGCTAAGGTGCCCACAGGTCGACTTGTGTCTTGAAGCAACTTGACAGACCCGTCGCAGATCAAAAAACCACCACGTGCAGGTCGACATGGCAGTTATACCTCGAACAGCACGCTCATGATGCATCTGGCAGTTGCTCGGAGACGCAAGCCAAGCATGCTCAGGTCGACAAAATCGGCAACTAATCAGTCACGCCGAGTTGCTTCCATCGCCTGAAAGCTAGTTGCCACGAGTTGCTTCCATCGCTGGAAAGCTAGTTGCCACAAGTTGCTTCAGGACGAAATGTAACCTGTGGGCACTTTTATGAAGATGTGCTGTATTCTTTGGCCATTATAAGGACAAACGTGTGGCGTTTCTGAGGTCAATCATTCTGCTGCAAGGCACTATCCAGGGGTACGTCTTGGTTGGTACCTGAAGGTGCATCCCTGACTTACGGTAGTTGTAAAAATTCTGATGCTTTGATGGGATATTTCTACCTTGCATTCTACCTGGCTTGGTTTGTTGCGCAGAAGAGCATTGTCAAAACAACCTAAGTGTTCAAAAAACAGAAGCTACTATCTTTGTTGTCTCCAGTTACCTGCAGGTGCTGGCCAGCTTCTAAATGATAGTTTTTGACATGTGACAGTTACAAGTTGACCTAATTAAGTTGTTTTCCTGAGATGTAGTGAATGAACAATAGTACAATGGTATTACCCTTTGATGCTCATTTGAAAGTGTTGCTCTGGCACTAAGATTATAGCAGGCCCAGATGATGTTTTACACTACACAAGATGAAGAAAGACTAGGCCCATGTGTGAGTGACCTCATTGCATTTCAGACCAGATGGTTCAGACACACAGTAATTACTTAAAGGAGCACGGTATTGCCACTTTTTCTCGACAGCCGGCGCCACCGCGCCACTCTCCAACCCAGGGATTAACTACGTTGTTGGCGAATTGACCCGATTTACTACGTACATCTTGTAATGCATTTTTGTAGTTCTTCTTACTGCCGTTAGGTGGCTCCCTCTACGTCGGCAGTCAAATAACGCATTTGAAATCCAATACCGTGCTCCTTTAATGTCCCTGTCTGCTCTAGCCTATCATTTTACATCCAATTCTTATGTTGTCTCACTTTAGGATGAGTCTGTGCCTGGGTATTTATATGAAGAAGAAGGAAACGGAAGAGCACGGTGTCCATATGATCCTTCATTAAATAGTACAGCATTATATTCTGGTGAGTTGTCTGGTGATCAGGCAGAAAAGGATTATAGAACCTGTGTTTCAGGTCGCAGTCCCTCGAAAGCAATAATAAATATAGTGCATTCCCCTGTACATGAATTCGGTCACTCAAGCAATTCTGAAATGCGTATAGTTGAACTAGACTAATGAGAACCTGTCATCTGATCTGGAACCTGTCTCGCTGAAGAAGAACTTACCTACCCGGTACTCCCAAGATTTTGAAATTACCTGTTCCTGCAATTGACAAGGCTTTGCCAAACCAATAACATCTGCCCCTTAACATGTTTTTGTTCTCGTCAAAAGACATCAGTCATTCTCAAGTAGTTTTTTGCACATCTTTCTAAAGGTAATGACTTCAAGAGCACTTCAGATTTGCACATGTTGCCTACCAATGACAAGACACTCCAAAGCAATTATGCTAGTTTAGCTTTTTTACCTGATCGAAAACTTTGCTTTTTTCTTCCTAAAAAAACGTACACCTTCAGGTGGAACATTATACTCAGCGACATATGCCGACTTTTCGTCCCGTGATGCTGTCATTTACACGGGAGCAATAAGAACAGAACAGTACGATTCAAAATGGCTGAATGGTAAGTACGGAGGGAGGCCATGTGATGTCAAAAACAAAGCAGTTGTTAATGTTTACAGCTTTTTGAGCAGTAAAAACCAGCATCCTGGTTAAGTTGTGAAAGGTTTTATACATCAGTGAATGAACTGTGGTATTTACCACTAACCACCCACTTGCTCATTCATACTACTTGGGGGTTTTTCATTTCAAAATTGATGCATGACATGCAGTTGACATGGTTACTGCTTTTGTAGAATATAATCTCAACCTCGTCGATTTCAGATCCAAATTTTGTGAGTTCATATGAATACCAGGACAAAATATACTTCTTCTTCCGAGAAACGAGCGTGGAATATATCAACTGTGGAAAGGTACAATAATCTGCTAGTCCTGAAGCAATTGTAGCGTATGATTTTGACAATCATATCAGTTGTTTTACCCAAGTCAAGTCATACTACCTTACTCTGTGAAAAACATGAGTTTCACATCAGTCTTGTCTTCTTTCAGGCGGTGTATTCACGGGTTGCTCGGATTTGCAAGAAGGACAATGGTGGAAGTAGGGTACTACGAGATGTTTTCACGTCATTCTTCAAATCACGGTTGAACTGCTCAATACCTGGAAAATTTCCATTTTATTTTGATGAAATAGGTAAGAAAATTGACTCTTCTTGATGCTGATTTGTTGGTTTTGGCCCATTTCGCACGGGCATACTCCCCAAGTAGATGCAGTGGGTGTTGGCGAAATGTGAAGTTGGTGAAATTGCAGACAGAAATCGGCAACATGGGAGTAGACCGATTTATATGTCTGTGGTCTGAGGTCCTGTTTGTTGATGTCACGTCAAAAGAATGGTTCTACATTCCCTTCAAGGTGATGTCAAACAATCTGCTCTCGTTTCAGAATCAACAACAGAGATAGGGCGTGGTAACATGGGAGCCACAAACCATAGTATCTATAGGAATGACATGATATATGGTGTCTTCAACACACCACAGTAAGTTAACAATTGAGGCTTTTGTTGGCCTGAGATGTTGTACTGATTCGCTATACCAGTTGTGGCCAGAATTTGCTTCCTGATAAATACCCACTGATAATACAGAGATTACATTTGTCATATTTGAAGAAATGATGCTGCAGGTTGTAGGCATCCCACTTATTCAGGGAATGAAAGGTTTGAAATTAAGTGACATCTGAAATGACAAATCTCCAAAATCTCATACTTGTCTTTTTCAGGAACAGCATAACAGGATCAGCAATATGTGCGTACAGATTTTCGGACATTTTGAAAGTTTTTTCTGGTGATTTCAAAGAACAAATGACGGCCACGTCTGCCTGGCTTCCTGTTGATTGGCCCTTTAAGCGGTCACCACATCCAGCTACAAGGTGCTCAAACAATACAAAACAGATACCAGACTTGAATTTGAATTTCGTCAAATCGCATGTCCTCATGAATGGTGCTGTGCCAGCCTTCGGAGGGAGACCTGTCCTAGTACAGACAAGTTTTACGTAAGTGTGATTATAGACTTCCTCAGTACATAAGGTGTCTTTTGAACTGAACTTTCAAGTTTGACAAACAGTTTGATTGACGCATGTTACCTTTCCATGTAAGAGATGGATTTCCATAAAACTAATCAGTCATGTGCTTGAACCTTGGTGTGGCACATCACCTCTCTCTACCTTACACACCTCTCTGTACCATACCCCCCTTTTTGCAGATCACGGTTCACTCAGATAGCAGTGGACTGGCAAGTCTTTGCTGCAGACAGGAACTACTATGATGTCTTGTTCATTGGAACAGGTAGGCGAGACTTGATATATCAGTTCAGTGATTGATCTTTGAATCGCTAACTCCTTCAGAGTTCGGTCTGAATGTTCTGTATAAGGCCCAATGTTGGCAGAAATGACATCATACGCACTGTTTTGTAGAATTTGGTATTCACACTGGTTACACCAGAGGTGTCAAGGTCTCCTTTCCACTGTGCCATTGTCATTGCACCACCTGTGATGGCCAGTAATGGAACATGTTGCGTTATCATTGACCCATTAGCTGCATTCTTCAGATGATGGTCGAATACTGAAAGCATTCAACAAGGCCCACAACCGGTCAGTAGACAGCGTCATTGTCGAAGAAACACAAGTCTTCGAGGACAAGGCCGCAGTTGTGAATCTGAAGGTGTATAAGAAAGGAAGACATGAAAAGCTGGTGGTTATCTCAAAGAATCAAATCCGGTCAATTCCTTTGCATCGATGTCATGTGCATAAAACATGTACATCCTGTGTGGCAACGCAGGATCCATACTGTTCGTGGGTTGACGATGCATGTGTGAATTCATACCAAGGGTGAGTACTGATAAGAATAAGAAATTGAATCTTTCAACAAAACTTGCCTTTAAATGTTGAAATCGTGAAATGTGACTGAGCAACATTTGGGGTCTTTCAGTTGTCCTGTCAAAAGTCACTAGGTTACGAGATGGTTCTCTATCAGAAAAACTTTTGTTTTCGACTACCGTAATGATCTTTTCCTTTGTAGAATTGAAAGCATTGCTACAGGGAAAAGCAAACGATGTAAGGATCCACCACCCAAACCGTTGTGGACAACAGAAAATTTAGGTAAGTACATTCTAGCCTTTAATCAAACCTGATAAAGTGACGACAGAATGATGCCATATTTGGTTCAAAATGATATACGGTACTGAGCCCAGGTGGAGGCCATTGGGTGGAGAAGCGGACATTTTTTATCACGTTTTAATTTGCATGGTTATAGTCCGAAATATTCCTACCTTGCTTCTTGTGAATCGTACTTCTGTGCTGTATGATCCTGCTCTCAGCATGTTTTACATGAAGATCTGTGAATAATTCAAATTTATTATCCTTATTGAGTTTCTTTCTAGATTTCTATTTGAATTTATTGAAGTTTTTTCTCCTCTGTAGTTTATACAGTATGAAAAGCTTTCCGTGGAAACCTTTCAATCGATAGAATCAGTGTCATGTTGATTGTATTCGAGCGTAGTAGCTTGCATTTCTTTGCCGCACGTTATTTAATTCTGTCCATTTTGGTATTTTTTGTTTTTACATCAGAAACGACGAAGAAGCCAGAGGTGACGACGTGCCCCCCCTGCAAGTGCCCCCCAATAGGCAAGCCTAATATTCCTGGTCAGTGTTTGTTAGCCCTCTTCAGTTGTGTGAGAGTGTCCGAGTGATTTTGACACGTGTGCGTGCGTTTGTGTGTGCAACAACAGTTTGAGAAGATAACAGTTGGTCTAAATATCATTCTGACAAGGTATATCTCAAGCCATGACAATAGCGATTACTGTTTGACACCATGTCCTGACACCAGTTGAAAACTGATGTGAAAGACATGATGTCAGGACTTGACATTGGCTACGAAATGTCTTGGCTTCATGAGATTACCGTACCTTTCCAGCTTGCTAATCCACAGCCCACACTTGTCTCCTTTACCAGTGATACCCCAGGCACCATCAATGTAAATAAGAAAGCCTGTAGTCTTCAGTAGTCCTGCAAAACTCTGTAGAGGCTGGAGCTTTCCTGCAGCTAAAATATCTTCGCTTTCCTGGTGCACTATACATAAAAGATTCAGTGCATTATATGTACAATACATGTATTTCTGAAGCAAGTAACATCTCTGCTGCACTCTTGAAGCCTAATGCAGAAGCTCACTTAGATCACATCTGTCTTCTCCGTAAGGACTGCTCTCTTTCTGAAGTTGTCAGTTGTGGTGACTATAAGACAAAACACCACTGTGTTGAACCTTGGGCTCTGAGGCTATATTTGCCATTTACTGGAATTATGCCTCCAACTATGCTATCCTTCAACCTCATTTGTGATCTAAAAACCATTGAGAATTTCAACCTGTGGTTATTTAATGACAAACCAGTTCCGGTTGTCCTCATGTCTTGGTGTGAAAACAAATTATCATAAACAAGTAACGATACGATGAATACCGGTAGCTGTGTTAAATTATATGCAAAGGGTCTCCTTATCCCAGTAAGTTTTATGTACATAAAAGATAATCGTAACAAAATTACTTCACATATTTGTAAATAAATGATCTGTGCTTCTCCTAATATTTCAATAATTACGCCTGACGATATTTGAAATGTGTTTGATTTCTTGCTAACAGACCACACCAATGAGCTCCCCAGGGCACATGACCCTCCTCAAACGTCTTCCAAAAAGAACAAAACGTTCACCAAGAACGTGATTGGTAAGGTTCACAAAACGTTCGTTTCAGTGGCTGTGATGGAATTACGAACGAATAATATAACGGAGAGGCTAGAGGTTGATGCAACAATGTTATTTATTAGTGATGATATCTTGGGCAGTCAGACTGGCACGGTGGAAATTTATGAACCTGCGACATCTGAGATCCGGTAGGCCCCATTGTTTCATTGCCAAGGCCAATTTTATCCAAAATGAAAATCCAGGTGAACCCTGACATTTGTGGTTTAATCATACCATGCAGATATCANAGTAGTTTTGTGTACTCGTATGAATACTTGATTGTGTTCTGTGTACTCATATTAATACGTGATTGTTGATAACCGACAGAGTCGTGACGTGCCTTTGAAAATTTGATATTCCTTCTAACTTCGTTCTTGCCATCTCACCCATTCATGCCATCCATTTCACTCCCATTCTGGGTCAAATCATTCCATTTCTGTCACCCATCCAGCCATTGTTTCAAAGATGGAGAAAAAGCTAGGATGCAACAAATTCATTTGTCAAACATCAGATAAGGTTTCTCACTATTGCCATTTGGTTGGGAGTATGCTCGCTGGGTATGGGTACTATACTAGCTTCGGTGTGGATTGCTGAACTCTTATCATTTTCCTATGGTGTTGGCAGGTGTTCGGTTGGGTTGGGGGATGTTGGACCAAGGGACATGCTATACCTGGTTATTGGGGTAGATGTTGATCTGGACAATTGCTATCAAGCCAATATCACAATACCCAAGCTTCAATGTTTAAAAACGTCCAAGCTTGGATTTCATCAGAAGTGAAATATGTCAAAGGTCACTTCTGAAGTCCTAGTTGCTGAATGCTCTTCCCCATTGTTGATTAGAATAGAATTCAAGTGTATTGGATCTGTTTGAAATGCTAATCTAACGTTGTCTATTTCAAGTCCTCTAACCTATGCTTGTTCTCCATTCTAACGGTTTTTATTGACTTTTAGAAATGTATATGCCTGCGCATGAGAATCACGGAGAAATGACAGGTAAAACACCAGGTGGTGTTGCATTTTCGGTGTTCAGTTCTGTTGATTACATTTAAGTTGGGTGGGTGCATGTCTTGTGGGTGGATGTGGGTGGGATGCATGCATTTTTACGTAAATGTGCACTTTATTCTTCCTGTACCAATGTTTCTTTTTCGTTTGAAGTTGTAAAATGCTGGCGATATTAGATTGAATAGACCGTTCTCAAATTGACGCAAACGAGAAAGATCTGCGCACTTCCGCCAAAATCTCAACCATAACCTCAGTCTGAAACTGAATGACGTAAAGCAGACAACCCCACGACAGGGGCGTCGAAGACGTTGCATCAGACACGACCATTGCTGAATCATGGATGGCGTCACGTCAGGCGGTCTCAGATCGAGGTTTTGGTTGAGATTTCGGCAGAAGTGCGCAGATCTGCGAATTTGAGAATGGTCTATCGCAAGCAGAATTCTTGCCTGTGAATTGAAAACCCTAGGAATCCACTGGTTTTCACCATTTATGTAACAAACTGTAACCCCTGACAAACACCACTTGTGAAAGACTTCAGTTGTTCAAGACCAGTGATTTCATATATCAGTTCAAGGTACGGGAACTGAACCACGCACAAGCCTCACTTGAATTGGCCAAGCTGTTGCAAATAATAGCTATTGAATGGAATTGTCTTGCATTTTTCACCCAGTCGATCTGTGCTTTATGTTGTTTTGTGATTATAATTATGTCATTTGGAACTTTCTTGGGTCTATATTGTCTTACTGTCGTGAGGTATATTATGCTTGAAGATTCTGAAGTTCCCAGAAGTGCACCTGCAACAAGTAAATATCTTAACACATTGGGTAACAATGAAGGAAGGACCTTACTGACCATTTTATGCCAATGTTGAGGGTCGTAAAGAGGGAATTTGAATCATCTAAGATCAGCATCCCTTCCTTTCTTTCTTATCAATGTTGTTCCATGTTTCCATGTTGATTACAGACTGGGTCCCATCGTTGCCGCCTGTGCTCCTCTGGTGCTTCCATTCCTTTGTTGTCGGAACGTAAAGCACAGGGGCAGGAGTTCGGTGGGAAAGATGGGAACCAGTCTATTTGAGTTGTGATTCTCTAATTCATAACAATGTCTTAATAATAACTTCTTCCAAATCACTGTATCTTTTGTTGACCTTTTTTGCGCTTGAACTTGAGGCTGTTGTAGTTGAAGAAGTACTCAGTGTCTACAAGATAATACATGTACAGTAGTCTGTTCCATCGGAGTACCAGCCTGTCTGGTTGTTGAAATTGACAAAGAAACACAAAGCAGCTTATTGCAGACCCCATTTATTTAAAATCTTTCATTCTCGATACTGAACTGAACTGCGGCTTTTCGTTGTTGAATTCTCAACTTTGCTTTCTTGTGTTTTGCAGATGTTGGAATCGGAGGGAGCACGCAGGAAAAGGAGGGACAGTACTCAGCGACGACGTTGGCCATTGCTTTGGCGTTATCCGTTGTTTTGGCGTTGGTGNGCCTCACTTGAATTGGCCAAGCTGTTGCAAATAATAGCTATTGAATGGAATTGTCTTGCATTTTTCACCCAGTCGATCTGTGCTTTATGTTGTTTTGTGATTATAATTATGTCATTTGGAACTTTCTTGGGTCTATATTGTCTTACTGTCGTGAGGTATATTATGCTTGAAGATTCTGAAGTTCCCAGAAGTGCACCTGCAACAAGTAAATATCTTAACACATTGGGTAACAATGAAGGAAGGACCTTACTGACCATTTTATGCCAATGTTGAGGGTCGTAAAGAGGGAATTTGAATCATCTAAGATCAGCATCCCTTCCTTTCTTTCTTATCAATGTTGTTCCATGTTTCCATGTTGATTACAGACTGGGTCCCATCGTTGCCGCCTGTGCTCCTCTGGTGCTTCCATTCCTTTGTTGTCGGAACGTAAGCACAGGGGCAGGAGTTCGGTGGGAAAGATGGCAACCAGTCTATTTGAGTTGTGATTCTCTAATTCATAACAATGTCTTAATAATAACTCCTTCCAAATCACTGTATCTTTTGTTGACCTTTTTTGCGCTTGAACTTGAGGCTGTTGTAGTTGAAGAAGTACTCAGTGTCTACAAGATAATACATGTACAGTAGTCTGTTCCATCGGAGTACCAGCCTGTCTGGTTGTTGAAATTGACAAAGAAACACAAAGCAGCTTTTTGCAGACCCCATTTATTTAACCCTTAGAGTGCCGCCGGCGTACATGTACGTCCCAGAAATTCCGTATCCACAGGCCGCCGGCGTTTGGGAACGTCCTAGTCTCGCGCAGCCATCATCATTGCACCACCGCCATCTATTGATGTTTAGTGAAACTAAATATCCTAGAAATTTTTCCTGGTAAACTGGCGACATCAAAGCTGGATGCAACGGCAATTTTGATTGGATAATTGGCCAGGAAGGTGTGTGTTTGCGCGAATGGGAAGTTGGGAAACAAATCGCCCCCATTAAGACATTTAAAAATGGCGTCGTGCATCAGAAATTGTTATTCACTGTGTGGATGACATGCACAGTGATTCTAATTCCAATATTGTTCAAAGTGAATCTGAAGGTGAGAATGAAGGTGGCACTATTGAGGATGATGTGTGATGCCAATTGAAAATCTGCTGAAAATTTTTAATTTTCTAAAAAATGGCCGGCCAGGGGGTGCAGAAAGACCAAAACGAACCCGGCATTCTAAGGGTTAAAATCTTTCAGTCTCGTTACTGAACTGAACTGCGGCTTTTCGTTGTTGAATTCTCAACTTTGCTTTCTTGTGTTTTGCAGATGTTGGAATCGGAGGGAGCACACAGGAAAAGGAGGGACAGTACTCAGCGACGACATTGGCCATTGCTTTGGCTTTGTCCGTTGTTTTGGCGTTGGTGCTTGGAATAATTGTGGGATATCGTATCGCGATGTGTCGGCGAACGCGGAGTAGTGACACGAAATATTTGGACAAATATCAGAAAAGTGACCTTGAGCGAGAGATGCGAATGAACCACAATGACGCTTATATCACGCCACCGCAACAAAAACAGTTAAATGTTGTTTTAAACGTGAAAAAATCAAACAGTGCAAAGTTACCCAACAGCAGTGCGGACAATAAGCCATTGCATAAAGTGAAAAAGGTTTATGTATAGCTCACCGTCTTAAGAGTGGCAGGGCACCACTGCCTCTTTGTTCGACAATTTGTACAGAATCTTGTATAATTTGTATATAATACAAATGTGTAGAGAGTAATTATATCGACCTTGTGGAATACTACTTAATATGTGGATCATATACCCTACACTGCTGGCTAATGAACTTAATAGGCACATTTTCTTGTGCATCTAATGTTTCACATGACGGGAACAGCGATAGGACTCACATTGTGAGCAATCGATGCTCCCTTCACTTGTGTTTTGAGAGCAATTGGTGCTCCCTAAACTTGTGTTGTGTGTAGGATTTGTGTGTGCCGATGGCTCATATTTCATATGAATATTTGCTTGCGTCTTGGATGTGCTGTGATTCATGGTGTCCTATTGATTCATTCAGGATGACGTAAGGATTTGATGCTGACATTTCTGCTGACATGCTCAGCATGTGATAGTACAGTCTGATTCTTGGTTCAATAACGGACTTGTTTTCATGCCAAGAAGCAGAGTAACTTTCGTATTGTATTTGTCTTGTTCGTCATCGTTTCGTATGCTGGAATAAGCCAGTGGAGGCAATTTGCAACAGCAGGCCGACAATCATTCATGATGAAAGCACCGGAGTCAATACAATGGACAGTATGGACTATGACAAGTCAGATCAAGACGCAAATTAGAATTTACTAACTCTAATTTCGCCTAACAACGGATGGAATGAGAGGATGCCATCAGATTTCATCTTTCGAATCATATCACACAAGTCATCAAAATCGCCATCGGAAGTTTTCCTGCTCGCATAAGAAGGAGTGATGACTTAGTTCGTACTCATTGCGAACATTCCTGTTGCTATGTGTGTATATATCTTGTACATTTCGTGGATGTTGCACTGTGCTGGGTCATCTATCGATTCTTGTGTTCAGAAATGTCATTCGTAACCAGTCTGGTATAGTTTGATGGTGTTAACGTATTCAGTTAAGTCGAAATAGCACTACCGGTACCAGAACGTAGTCTAGATTCTTGTGCGTGCACTTCAGTTTTGATCTTCCAAGTTACCACATTCTCTCAAGTTGACGAAGAGTCCTGTTACTTGCTTTTGAAGGCAGAGGTCAGGATTGGTTTGGCTAATGTGCTAATACATACACACACGCTTACCTTGGGATAGTGGGAATGATATCCCCAGTTGTGGTGGGGATTATACAACTGTTCAGATTTATCAAATGCCCTGAACACATCAGTCTGTTCTCACCAAATTTTGAAAAATTCCTCTGCAATGACATTTCCTCAGTGAACCTATATAAGGTTCCTGAACCTTATATAAAACGTGAATGAACCTATGTAAAGGTTCCCGCACCTTGCTTTCGATGGAATGGTAAAATCATGTTGAAACCTTCGAGAACTATCTGATTCCTGAGGTAGAAAAGTCCTTTGAATTTCAATCATGTGGAATACAAGTCTCAAAGTGAGTTCTTGGTAATACTGGAGTCGGTTTCCGGTTGGACGATTCACAGACTTCAATAAACCCACCAGCTCTGCCCACAAGTCAGCTATTTTGTATATTTCATGTGTAAAGTTTTTTGTAAGTTTATAGCGTCACCCAGCTACTTGTCATCAGCTATCTCATCTCACTGACATCAACTTTTTGCCATTGTCTAATTGGCATTTCTTGTTTTGCCTGCCACGCCAGTGCTAACCTGGTGTGCAGGAAATGAACTCTGGGAATGAGGTTGATAGTAATGTATGAAATCGACAATTTCCATTTATATCTTTCTTGAGAAACCCTTGTTGCACTCAACAAGTTCTAAGTTTCTCTTTGAAATACTAACTCAGAAGTTCCTGTGTATCATTTTCTACAATGAATTCTAACGAACAAGTGCCTCTTGCATCCTTTTGTTACTAAGGGCAGCCGTTGCTACGAAATATGTGCTAATAGTTTGCTTGGTGTAGTTGTTGCTGTTTTTATATGTGAAAGTAGTTTATTTAGTGTACTCGGAGTCAGGATGGCACATGTTCCTCTGCTTTGATTTTCAAGATTCATTTCGTTGACCTTCTGAATTCTCAAGGTTGGATTTAAAAACTTTGCAGTCTCCCGGAAATAGGAATTTGTTCGGTGATATTTCAGTCAGTTCAAATGGGAAAGAGATCTTCGCAAGTACTGCTCGTGTATTGAATGTTAAAGGTCAGAGTGGGTTCTATACCAATGCCTTTACACAACTTGAACACCATTGTAGAAAACAGAACCTGACTGGCATATCTTTAAAGTTCAATTTCCTGTTTCTTTGCAAAATCTACAGCTGCCCGTGACTATTGTTACCAAGATGTCAATGAAATGACTTAGTATGTTCGTTGTAAATTATGCACTGCTCAACTTGTCGTTTATTGGAGGTCAGCATGTGAATGGTGCTTCCAACTTTTTCATATTTTCTTTTGTCACCTTGTTTACCTCGCATCAGTAACCATGGTGATCATTAATTGACAGTTGCTAACGTTTTCCACAGAGTATTATTTGGCAGCTGTGAAATGTATTCTTTATTATTGATTCTGGCTATTGAATGTTATATGTTGTTAATCAACTGAGCCATGGGCACACTGAAGTTTAATTTGCCTCCTTTCACTACATCAAATCTTTGCCTAAAGTTCCCAAAATAAAGGGTGGGGGTCCTATTAAATCCCTATGGCGACTAAGGGTCAAACTACCTTGCATTTTCATGTGTGATTCATTGTGAGCTTCAGAGTGTCCATATATGGTTGGATCTTTATTGTATTGTTGGTTGAATTCAAGCTTGCTATAAATCATCCTCCAACAGCAGGGGTTTTCTTCGCTCCTCTTTATCCACTCAAGTGTGCATGGACAAAGAAGAGTAGGTAAAAAACCCAGTTGTGGGAGGATAGCTATAAATTTGCGGGACACAATCGACTTCTCCCAGAAGTGCTATGTACCATTGTTTATTCATTGTATTTATTTCATGTCACCATGCCAGTGCTCCACTTAAGTTGAGGGCCAATGCATAAACATTCATCTGGGTTTTTTATGCGCACAATGGTTGATAATTAAACTATTTTGTAAGAAAACTGAAAAGAATTAGGTCCACAGCACAAAAAACTGTTGGCAAAATGACTTCAAATGTTGTATATGTTACGGAGTTGTCACCAAATTCTTATTAATTGTGCTGGTTGAATTTCGTGATTGATCGACTGATGTGTTGGATGGGAAATCGTTTTCTAAATATCTGTAACCAGAACAATCATGTGCCTGTCAGTGGAAACTGTCAACATTAGCTTACTCTACTGGTTAAGTAATGATCATGGTCAAAGTTCAGATTTTTTTCCGACTGTAGTCCAAGTGAGTGAAGCAAGTGTAGAAGACCACCAGTTTTACAAAGATGGATCTTTAGTTGATTGAGTTATCAATTACTGATATATCATTGTTCACAATCTTGCTGTTGACCTATTAAGATGACTGATTGCATTTCATTTCAGTGAATGTAGGCCTAATTGTATTGTTTGTTTTTAAATGTTTTATTTTTTCTGGGGTGAGTGCATTTCAACAGAACAAACATGGGACTGAGATTATCACATTGTGAAATATAATTACCGGTACTTAAAAACTCAAAAACAAACACGTGTCTGCCATTGTTGGCCATCTTCGTTTGAGAAGACCAGTTTGCAGCTTTGTTGACCTGCACCCATCCATTCATAGTGATCTTGATTTTTCGCTGTGTAGTCTCAGGTCCAGGGATTTGGCAGAAGCAAAAAGGTATAGAAGTTTGGCCGACAGTCTGTCCCTGGTGTCGAGGTTAGATGGCAAAATAATCTGGATCACCTAGTTCCTAAGTGTGCACATACTTGTGACAAAGGGCCGTAAGCCTCGTATAGAACTAGTAGCGTTCAGTAGGGCTTTGTTTTATTTCGCTGACAATGCTGGTTGAAATGCAACAGTCTGTTCAAACGCACAAGTTATACCACCACCAAATGGTTTTCATGTTCAGATATCTTTTCAGTTACTGTTACTGTATGAAGCAAAGGCTCAGGTTACGTTTGTTTCTTTATACAACTGGTCTCCTGCTGATGGTGGGTTTTTACACCATCGATGGACAGGTGACGCAGGTTTTTCATTGATCTTGACCACGTCTGAATATCTCTACCAACACTACCTTACAATGGTATGTAGAATCTCCACTGAAGATCAAAGGGAGGATGGTCAACTTGAGTATCAGCCGCACTCTACACAACTATGCACTTAGTTGTTCAGTAGGGAGCTGTTATGTCAAGTGAACATGCTCCCACTGATCATGAGAGCAGTGGAGATACTACCATTAATCATTGGAGGGTACCAGTTGGTTGGCTGATTTTCAGATACTCACCTTAAATGCTAATGGATGTTATTTTAAAGCTTAGTAAGGTCTTTCTAGTGGTAAAACTAGTGCTTTTATTGAGAAAACATTTTAACTTAGGCGGGACATTTCACGAGAGGAGGTCGATGATAACCTCAGGGGGAGCCTTGACCTTTTAGAAAAGTTCTCTTTTGATTCAGGTCTGTGGCCTTTTCCTTTGCTTCACTGCATTACATCAAGATGTATAACTTATTGATACAAGGTGTACAGAATCATTTTATTTTTCTTACGAACTCTGGTGTGCATTGTATAAATATCATGTTTATTTTTTATATACAAAGAAAATTTACATCATTCGATCAAAGCCCTCGGTCATCTTTATTTGGCAATGGTCTGTCCAAGATACGAGCTCAACATAGCCATAGGCATACGATCTAAGTGTGGTGTCCTCTCAAAATCTCTTCACAAGCCACTCTCAGAATGAGAGACCCACAGGACAGAAGTGGTGGCCATCAAGCAGTACAGTAACTGACTGCATGTTGTGGTAGCCAGTCACTTGGTCTCTTTCAGAGGCTCTTTGTGTATTTCACTTCGTCTATTTGAGTTACTCTTTGTCCATTTCAGAGTCTCTTTGTCTATGTAGAGGCCCTTCAATTTGACAGTAACCGGATGCTCTCATTGGCCGTACGGAAATTTCTAAATTGTGTAAAAGGGAACTTTGTGTTAACACTTTGAGCATGTACAGTTGGACATTATTCAGGAGAATCGAATGACCTAATCTAATATGTCAGTAATACATACATGTATTATAATCTGTTGATAATATTGATAAGTACATGTCCATGTTCTTGAGCCATTCTTTTGAGAGTTGGATTATGCTTGCTTTCAAAAGTTGTCCAGCATCAAATATGACATGCTTATAATTGTACAACAAATCCTAACACCACTAACTATACTGGCAGCAGAACATTAGACTGGTCCGCTGCCCTCGAGGTGCTCCACTAATACCAGCGGAGCTTCACGAGGGCAGGGGAAAAGTCGAGCTGAACATCTCAATCATCCAGAAAAAAGTACACCATTTGCACTGCTGAAAACAATTACAAATGTATTTATATAAAAGCTGGACAATTTGTAATATTCATTCCAAAATAAGTGTTTTCCAAAGCATTTTGTACCTAAATTGTGGTTCTTGTCTTTGCCCGTGCAATCCACCAGTCTTAAACTGTTCTTAAATGTAAATCGTTATTGGTGAATGTTCATGCTTCTTTGATAATCTTTATGTATTGTCAAAGACGAGTTGTCAATTTCATTATTTAAAATGGAAAAAAATCATGAACTTTATGTTCACCTTTCTCCTTAAAAGAGTTGAAAAATTTGGGTGTCTTTCTACATGTAGGGATACGTTCAATGTTTCATATCACAAGGATATGATATAACTGTTATGGCTTGATATATTGGTTGCCTCAGACCTAGACAGGATGAGATAATGATAATTTTATTGGACCAAATAATAAACCATGGATGGATTTCCATAACTGAGTCGTTTTGGTCCTGGCCCCATATTCATAAAAAACTCAGAAGTCCAAGTATGGTACCGGTACTTAAGTTTTGTTTGACAACAAGATAAGTGGTGCATATGGACTGAAGTTCATTTATGAATATGGATCCTGACCATGTATCTTGGTCTTGCATCAATGTTTTCTCTGACTTAAACTTGTATACAGTTAATCTGAAACGTGCAATAAAATGTGTATTTTCATTGCAAGTTCAGACTTTTCTAGATCTGAAACTTTAGAGAATCTTGTATAGATGTCTCCGAGTACTGTGTCTCGGCGGCTTGATGAAAAGATTTCAACCAACCATTTCTTCAAGACTTATTACAGTCCCAACATTGTACAGTCGCTGTATCTGTGTATAACAACTGTAGATGCTTTCTGTATCTTGATAGTAGCTGGGATAAATGACTTATGATTTATAACAGATTCTTGGCTTATCCTTTATTCATTTGATCGCTTCTCTCACTATCCTGGGTTCCCATGTCCAGGGTCCCATGTGTACAGACGCGCACTGAGGAAACAGTGATATCAAGGCTGTCAGTTATTGTGCTCCAACACAATCACAATTCAGTATTTACGACGTGTTATAATGATATATCCACACGTCGATATTTAATTATTACGCGTCGATATTGAATACCCACACGTCGTTATTAAAAATCCACGCGTCATATTTAGGAACCAGCCATCATATTTAGGAACCACACGTTACATTTATATTAAGCATATCCACAAGTCATATTTAGCACAACCACACGTCGATATTGGCATCCACGCGTCATATTAGCGAAACAAACTTCGATATTTCGATTACACATTTCACAGAACCACACGTCAGAATTACGAGCCACGCCATATAATAAAGATCCACGCGTCATATTTAAAAACCACACGTTATAATTAAGATCCACACGTCGTATTTCGTTTGCCTAATGTTTGACATATGTGTGCTCCTCCCATCTTCTCTTTCAGCCAATCACATTGTAGTTTGCATATATGCTAAATAACACACGTCGCTCCTCTTAATACGACGTGTGGATCTTAATTATAACGTGTGGTTTTTAAATAACACGTCGTAAATACTGAATTGTGATCGCGTTGGAGCGCCATAGTCAGTTGAGTGGTGCAGTGGAAACATCAGCTCACCTGTCACTCCTGAGCTTCCATTGATCCCCAGTCAGACCTATTCTTTCAAGAGAGGGCAACTCTTCAGCGCAGGTTTTTTCCAGGTATTCATTGTTTCCTCCTGTTATGGTTATTCACCATTGTCCTGAGAGCCGAGACACCCCTCACAACACGTGTCCAAAATGGCAGGTTGTTTGCCACTGGTAACTGAATAGGCAGGTTGAAATCTGGCCAGTCTGGAAACTTGTAGTGAGGGGTGAATAAACGTTTTCTCAAGAACGGCCGGGATTTTTTAGGAGAAACTCGACAAGGCTAAGAGGTCTCTTCATTATCTGGGTCCTGTGCAGAGGAAACTTGCCAATGGTTTGGCTGGAAAAGGCCCCACTC
>NMRB01000254.1:239400-252933 GCA_002633025.1 Notospermus geniculatus | reverse complement strand
CCCCCCCCCCCCCCCCCCCCCACCCGAAAAGGGGCACATATTCGAGTTTCTCTTTCAGTTTCCCGCCAAACAGATTGTGGAATTGGAACACTCAGCGTCCAAAGGTAACCTCTCGATACCGTGCCCAAAATGTAAGGGGTCAGTGACTCAGTATGGTCACATTCTTCAATCACACAACCAATCCGAACCCGCGACTTGGTGATGTAAGACCAGCACTGCTCAGCTAGGCATGATGGTGTTCAAGGGGGAGGAAACACCACCGTCGGGCGCGGATCGAAGGGGGTGCGCACCCGCCACACGCCCCCCTTTTGGCCAACAAATCTGTAAAATCGACCGTGAAATTCTGAAATGTGGGAGCAAATCATTGAAATTCACCACAGATTTCAATGTTTCTAGCACACTGCGCCCCCTCTTTCCCAAAATCCTGGATCTGTCCCTGACCGTTGAAAATGATGTCATTCTTGCTCAAGGCCAAAGGTAACAAAACATTAGAACCTGGCTTTACTAGCGAGTAGTGATGTTCACTAAAAAGTAACTAATTATTATTATAATCATTTCATAACAAAATACTAATACATGTACATATGCATACTACACATTTTACAGTTTACACTGTTGGCCCCATGTCCATTGAATCATCATTTCACCTGCAGACACAGACAATGAAATTACAACCTGTTCTGACCACTTATGGATAATGTCAAGGCCTCGAGTTCACATAGCTGTTGTGACACCGATTTGCTCACCTAGACAGTCTGTTGTTTTATTACACGCAAAACGGAGCTGAGTTCTTTTAAATGATGCTGAATGATGGTTCCAGTGAATCTGAAGGGTTCCTCAAATCATCTTTTCAAGCATTTGATTAGCGCCAGAACAAGGACAAAATGGGACCTTCTATTCTAAGATTGACCCACAAGTAAACAGTGTCCATGGTCCATGACATTAACTTACATCAACAAAGACTTCACATTCATCACTAAATATTCAAAGAGCACCATAAGACTTCCTACAGAATCAAATTTTAACCTCGAACATCGGACAAGTGAGTACCTAGTACAGTTAGTTCGACAAATCCAGGTACACTGTCATCTGTCACATCAAGGAGACAGGTGTCACTATCCACATCAAAGATTACCTAGCTTAGGTTATCAATCTGAGACTGAATAGTTTCTAGCTGATTGTAAAAGGCATACAGTTCTTCATGGCTAAATTCCACTCGAATTTTCTCTTTTTCCTGGAAAAAAAAGAGAAAAAGAATCAGTTTTTTGCTGTATTACAACAATGAGTGCTCGTTTTTTACTTCATCAAGGCGTCTTACAACAACATACCCCTGATCGGTCATCTCGCACTCCTAATTCAAACAAAGCATTTGGCATCTTCATTCTAGATTTTGAAGCTTGGGCCATTTGTAGATTCAGCCTCCAGTTAATGTCCTCTAGCTGTAAGAAATTAGATGAAAGGATGACTGAGAGAGAACAAACATTGGTGACAAAAAGAGCACATCATAATCCATCTCCATATTCATAGTCTATGGCCCACGGAAGGAAATGTTTTACACGTGTCATACTTTTGTGTTAATTGAACTGAAAGATGTAAGGAGCAACCTAGTAACCCTATAACAACCCTTTGACAAAACTTAAGCTGAATCAATCACAGCCCCTAGCCATGGCAATACATGTATTAGCATTGCTTCCACATAGAGCACCTTCTGCAATGGATTATCACTCACAACCACTACACGTACTTGTTTCGGTGCCACTGTTCTCTGTCTCAGCTTTTCAATTATTCCTCTGGCATTTGCACTCCATGCCTCCACTATTGATTGAATCTGAAATGATTAAAAATCTTACGATCACTTTGATCATTTTGCATCCTTCTATCGTAGAGTGATATAATGTAAAGGATCAAGGGGAACAGACCCTCATCCAAGGGGCAAGACAAGGGTAAGGTCACCTTTCTGACCTCCTCTTCCAGCTGATGGACCAAATCTTTTTCCTAATTTGTTGAAAATGCATTGTGATGAACACTGTAAATGTTGACTTAGGAACAAAGCAATTAGCTGGAGTTGTTTCTCCTAAAGTAATGGACGTCAGTCAGTCAGTGTCACTAAATAGGATGACCTGAAGCAAACAGTAATAGGAAGTGGTCAGTGCAGGTTTTCATTGTTACAGCTTACCTTTGGCTCAGATAAATCCAACTCCTTCAACTGTTGTGATAAAACAGCAGGTTTGGCTGTATGGTAGGCAGCCTGGAAACAGGAGAAATGCCTGATACAAACTAACAATAACATAGTACCCTAAATTCCAATCGTCATTAAAAGGTAGGTAAGACTAATTCAACTTCAAACAAACATGACAAAGGGTATGAAGACATGATATAGCTTGCTTTTTTCTCACCTGGTGAAGAAAAAATTCTAATGTTTCTATGACAAGGCCTAACTCCTGGCTCTCTAAACCAAATGCAGCTTGAAGTTTTTCTTCCTCTTCTTCACTAAATGCATGTTCATCCTGAAAGGAAATTAAAAAGTTACGCCTTGCTAGGCCTAGGCCTACATGAAATCTGTGGACTGAAGGTGAAGTAGCGGAACTGAAGAAATCAATGAACACCATCAGAGTTACCGGTAGGTGCATCTGCATAATGAATTTAAGTTAAAAATAGCATCAATGCTTTCCCAGAGTCTAAATATATGGATGACGGCATTTAATTAAGACCCCACCAATTAAATGACCAGCTCCATCCACATTTTTGTGGCGATTTGACTTGTGGATTTTTAGTGCCAATTTATTTGGAACTCGACTGACTGTCACTTTCCTCTTCATTCAATGACTTCATTTTATACCGGTTTTCTCAGATACCGGTATCACAGACAGAACACTCACCTTGAGGTGGAACTTCTGTAATATTCTTGACACCAGCCTTGGAAATTTCGCATCATCCAAGCTGTTGATCAGTGCCACAGCTTTCTTGATGCTGGAAACAGAACAACAATTTTTTTTTTGGACGTCCTGTAGCATGGTAGTAGTAGTGTAGTAGGCTAGATCATGAGCATAGAGAGAGGGTGGTCCCAATTCACCGACGATAAACTCTGAATTACATAGACTAGTCTCGACAAACGACACATCTGCACAAAGATTGTAGACTGATGATTTGCATGCACCGTTTTCAACACCCTCATGCCAACGAATCACTAATAAAGCGAGGAAAAAGGATACCAACCTGGAAGTCACTGTGAACATCAACGCCATGTTTACTGTCACGCCGTCGGTGGTCTCAGCCAATCAAAAGCGTTCAATTTCGCTGCTCCGAGTCATCAATATGGCTGCGCCCATAACAGAAAATTTTGTTCTGTATTTCGTGAAAACATTCCCCGAATTCTCTTAAACTGCTGAGCGGTTTTTACTCTGGTAACAAACAGAAAATGTTACAAAAGTAAATAACCAGAACGACACTGCTACTTGCTTTGAGACCGCTGTGTAGGATGAGGAAATTTGAATTGACTACTGACACTAGGCCCCCTAGCCTAGCTATATGGGTTAGCTATGTACGTGTACATTTACACTAGGCCTACTAGGCCTAGAGCCTACATACTGCACTCACACACTTTATGTTTGTATATGATTGATAGAGTGTAGTCAGTTGTCGTCAGCTGGTTAAATGACTACAATGTACTTGTACATAAATGTACTTGATATTAATGATACTTTTGCTGTCTTATTCTTATTTCAGATACGGTAGGCAAGTCGTCAAGCAATAGCAAAGAGGATCGGAGGTATTAATTTGCTCAACATGACGATATTTGGCCAAGTGGTAATTGGGCCTCCAGGTTCTGGGAAAACAACATATTGCAGTGCCATGAAACAGTTTTTTTCACAACTTGGTCGCAAAGTTTCTGTTATCAACATGGATCCTGCTAATGATATTCTCCCCTACGAATGCGCTATCGACATTTCTGATCTCATCACTCTAAGTGATGTGATGGACAACTTAAAACTTGGACCTAATGGTGGCCTAATCTACTGTATGGAATATTTAGAGAAAAACATTGATTGGCTGAAAGATAGGATTCAGAAGCTGGATGGACATTACCTTCTGTTTGATTTCCCTGGTCAGGTGGAATTATATACACATCATGAGTCTGTGAAGAATATTGTCCAAAAGATGCTTCAATGGGATTTTAGATTAACGGCTGTTCATCTTGTTGATTCACATTATTGCAGTGACCCATCAAAATTCATAGCTGTCCTTTTGACTTCATTATCTACGATGCTGCAAGTTGCCTTGCCCCACGTGAATGTGTTATCCAAGGCAGACTTGATTGAAAAATATGGCAAATTATCTTTCAATTTGGATTTCTTCACAGAGGTACTGGACTTGGACTATCTTTTAAACCATCTACAGGTAGGTGGTGTTCACTGATAGACTGAGGTAGATCTAAATATCATAGAGGTGCCTACTTTTTATGCCGATCTTTCATTAGTGACTACCTGTACATTTATTTTTGACTCTGGATCTTTGCAGGATGACCCATTCTTTTCCAAGTTCAAAAAGTTGAATGAAGCCATCTGCGGAGTCATTGAAGATTACAGTTTGGTATCATTTATCGCCTTGGATATTGAGGTACTGTATGGATGGTGTCTTCTCTTTTTTTACATGCAACAGAAGAATCGCTAGAAGTAAAAAGAGTCTTTCCCGTTTCAGTTTGTTAAGATACCTGCACTCTGTTTATATCTTGCTTTTTCAGGATAAGGAGAGTGTGCTCCGCGTGGTGAAAACAGTCGACCAGGCAAACGGTTACATGTTCAATGATCTCGAGGAGAAGAGTCTGCAGGCATTGATGTCGTGTGCTGTAGGGACATCCGAGTTTGAATATGAGAAAATACGCAATATTCAGGAAAAATATATGAACAGTGAAGATGTGGAACCATGTGCGAATGGAGATGAAAATGAGCGTATGGTCACTGATGAAGTGAACATTGAAAATCAGATAGTCTGACAAACACCAAGTTCTTCCTCAATAGAAAACTTCAGGTTTAACTGAGAATATTCTTGTAGCTTCATGTCAGAATATCAGTGAGAATATTTTCTATGGTAGTAGGAAAGTGATAATAAAATGATATCTTTGGCCTGAACTCTCAATGTTTCCTGTTTCTTGCATCTGTCAGTCAAGTAAAACTGACTGACATCCCTTGTCTTCACAAGTTCATAATCAGACTTGTACATGTACATGTATGGATCGAACTCAACTGCCAACCAGCCATTGGATTGAGGATTTCCTTCATCATGGCAACGTGTTTCGGTCGTTGACCTCCAAGCTGGCAGTAAAGTGAAGTAAGTTGGATGAGTGACAGGAGGCATACAACAGAACCGGCAGACCTTCCCGTACAAAGATGCAATGAAGCATATCTATAATTGCTTTATGACAGTGGATTGTCCACTGCACATTTGTGTACAAAGGATGCAACATTCCTCAAGGATAGGATACCAAGCTGACCAACATGAAGACAGGGGTTCATGGGAGATGAGTGTCAAATACAAATGTACTGTGGCCTGACAACAAACAATACTAGTTCAGAGTTTACTACAAAAGAAATTTATTGATGATAATTATTTGGTCATAGGAGATGTTTTTATGATGTTACTTTCTCTTCCCAATGCCGTTTTTACAAGGCTAAATAAGCTTTGTACATTCTACGGATAGTTAGATAGCTTTCCCACTCGACAAATTAACTTCAACCACTCTTCTACGTTAGCAATATACATAGACCTATATACACTGTACATGTACATACTGAATCATAAAATAACAGATTAAATGGAACACCACCGGAATAATGACCAGAGGGCCTGTATTCTTAAGTATGTTGTCCACAAGAGCCAACTGACACAGAAAGGTGGAAAAAATCTATCTTATGACTGGATTGATAAATACAACTACCGGTAACATATTCCAAAAGAATGGAATCTGTGTCATAATAACAGACACCTCACGTCGTCTCTCGAACATCAAACTTTGAAAGTATTAGTTCTTGTTTGAAATTACACGACTACCAGTATATGTTTTCAATGATGACTAGCAACCAGCCACCCAACTCCTGAAGCAGATACAGGACCTTGATAATTATCCTCAATGGGACAAATATCATCTTTTTAATCATAACTAAAGAATAAATGAATATTTCAAATGTTATATTTAGTACATGCATCATCACCACATATACCTGTGCAAAAACCGATGCAGAATACAATACAAGCATTAGTGCTTACTTGCACACATCTCACCAGATCTTGCCTCCGAGAAGCAATCAGTGCCACCACCAGGATGACAGCTGCTGGTACAAGCCACGGTTATTTAATATTGTCATTTTAAGGGCACAAAAATCAAAGTTGTCTATGACAGAGACAGGATTCCAAGTTCTGGGATAATTGAACGAAGTCTGTATCAGTTCACATACGAATGTCACACGAAGCGGATATGAAAAGTTAGCTGAAACAGAGATGTGTGAACTCACCAGTACCTGGTTCAATTATCCAGTACAATATTTTGGGCCCACATCACACGAAGTAGGCCTAACCATTTGTGACCCTCCGCTACAAAACCAGTGTAAAGTCGTACGGAAAATGAGCCTAAACATACTGACATGACACCAGGAGATAGAAACAGAAATAGAATCACTCAGACTTCACAACAGACAGGCAGACAATACTGAAACTGACAAATGCATTGGTTCCAACTTGCCAACCTCAGAGTGACTGATGATTGGTTTTGTGGTGAAGGTTCACATTTGTCAATTTCGGTGTTGTCCATCTATTGTGAGGTCTGAGTGATCATGTCTATCTGGTGTCATGCCAGTACGTTTAGGCTCATGTTCCACGCGACTTTACACTGGTTTTGTGGCAGTGGGTCACATTTGCTCATCAAGGAATGGTACAAATTCCTCTCAGATTTGCCCCCAAAATGCATACATGTTAAATCACATTGCACTGCAAATTTTCATTGATGTACTTCACTAAGAAATACCGTGAATGCAATTAATATCAGTGGACTGACAGAAGGAACTGTAAACCTAAACCTACTGAATCAGTATCAAACAACAGTCCATGACGATGAGTAGTTATGACCAGATGTCCTACCTGCATGGGTTTCACAAGATAACTGTCAACTGATTTTGGATTATTCATATCACAGATGAAGACACCAACACTCCCATGTTCAGCACAAACCTAAAACATGATTCTGTAGTTTGGATGAAGAACATATCTCTGACATTCGAGATGCAAGGAATACAAGGCCAAGTGGCCATAAATATGATGTGTGCATTGTTTTCTAATCAATAAAGAACAATCCAAAAGGGCAGGGTCACCATTAGCCCCCCAAAGTGAAAAGAAATATTCAAATTCTGACCATGTATCAAGACACAACTGAATGTGCTTTGCACTCCGAACCTGACCCAAACTGTCACTATGCTTCAGAAGACCTGACATTCAATTTCGACAAATATTCTCGATCCAGACACAGAGAAGCCATGTAGTGAGACATCAAACCAGTTGTACCTATACACTCCAGGTGTCACACAGAGTTGTGAAAGAGTTTTACACCATACATGTTGATAAAATGACAGGAGAAACGAACAACTAGAAGCTGAACATGGTGTATGCAGTATTGGCTGAACTTGTATCATGAAACTGTGCAGTGGCAACATGAACATGTAGACTATGACTGGCCAGAAACTAATTAATAAGATGACAACAAACAAGGTATAAATCTGACATCTGGATTTCAGAGTGATTTGTAGATCAAGGGTCAAACTTCACCACTACATGTACATCGGAACGAGAAGCTGATTCCTGGTGACATTTTCTATTGATAACAATATCACACCATTGGCACAAGCTTTGCTAGTTTCCGTCCTCATGTTGACATCACCTGCCCTCCACCAACAAATGAAAATACACCTGGACGATATAAGGTAAGCAAATACATGCACATATGTATTGTTTACATATAGGCCTTTGGTTTATTTTCACACAAATGTCCTGTAAAATGCACTTGCACAGTATTAGCCCCACGGGGAAAGTACGCTAAGCCGGATAAATAGCATTGTATGAAACAGGAGGCCACAAAATAACCTCAACAAGAAAAATAGAAACACCATGGCACTACAACCCCTTTATGTCAAAAATACACTCGGCACAAATCAATCAGACAGTTTCTTTCTGCCCTTTATGACCTCTTGAAACATAAGCTTTACACCGCCTCTGTAAATTGATGTTCCTTATATCAGCTTTAGAAACCCACTGACACACGTGCAGTTTCTTCATAGCCTACTGTACTAATGTACGCTCACAGGCGGCCGAAGTTCTGTCACAAATTAGGGTAAAATGTACGTTTATAGGGGTAATAGTCACAGGCCTAATGTCATAGGCCTACTGTCTTCTTTTATATATTATACAGTGGAACCTCTCTATTAAGGACACCTTCGGGACTGATAAATGCTGTCCTTAATTGAGAGGTGTCCTGATTACAGAGGTTGAAATGAATAGAAATGGCCAATTTGGGACTGAACTTTGGTGTCCTTAATAGAGAGGTGTCCGCCTGGCAAAGGTGTCCATTAAGGGAGGTTCCACTGTAGTAGGATTATTACCCCCTAACGTACATTTTACCCTAATTTGTGACAAAACTCCGGCCGCCTGTGGTGCGCTATTGTAAAGCCCCAGCAGTCATCATGCACATCCCTGCTCTGCACTGTGCACCGTAAAAGTTGCTATCTTTTTTGGGTCTCAAGTTCATCCAGCACAATGACAAAGTCAATTCTTGGATTTGATAATCCGTCCCAACAATCACTTCCATTTATGATGACTATTAATAACAATGAATTGATCAACAAAGATGTGAGAGTACCATCTGTTACATAGAATACAAAAATAGTTGTTCCGCAATGAAATACAAGAAATTGTGTACCATGGGGCGGACCATCATAGAGTTCAATCAAGAACCAAGAGAGGAAATTTAAGGTAACCAAAGACCGTTGGAAGGTTACCGATCACATCTTCCGGATATTCTTATCTCATGCCATCAACTCTGTACATATCAGAACCTTCTCATCTTCATACAACTACATGTACTTGTAAACTGAGAGGGAAATGTTCTGAAACTTGCTACCAGAATGCTGAGCATAAGAAGGCAACATGCATTGTCAATGCATATCCTTTGGTATTGGATCTATTGGCCTGCAGTTACAACTTCACCTCCACCGAACGTAATGTAAGTCTACTGCATATCCCACACCAAGAACATGAAATGGAGGGTACAAACTGACAGACAGAATTCAAGAATAGGATATGGAACAGCCACTAGATCCATGAGAAATCGTCAGCATGAAAATAACCTCCGAAGTTTTGTAACACTCCATAATGGACGCTTCATGAATCATTAAAAGCAGCTATTACACCCCATAATACATCATTTGAACCCTCTTTGGCACATTCCACATCAGGTTCGCGATCCAAAAGTTCACGCACGTGCCTCATAGCTGTTTCATAATCATCATCTGACAACGGAGCGAATGCATTTTCTAAAACATCTGAACTGTGGGCCAAGAAGATGAGGGCCAACATACGCTTGTCCATACGACTGCTGTCATTAATCCATCGACTCAGCACGGCATCCTGAACTCGTTTCACAAGTTTCTGCTTCTTTGTTGGATCGACCAAGGGATGTGTCGTCATATCAAACAGGAGGAAATTTTGTTTCTCTGTTGTCAGAACTCCCTTTTCAACCAAATTCTTTGCAAGGCGTTCCCGCACGTTGCGGAGCTGGTAACGGAGTTTCAGGGGATTCCATGTTTCACCTGAAATGATTTTCAAGAACTGGATGTGGACCACAAGTCAGAGCACAAAACTACACTCACACACTAACGAATGTGAGCAAGACCCTTCTTCTTAAAGTGCCTCACCCTACCAGAGGAACACGTAGTCCACAATATGCTGACTATCAAATGTCATGAAATGACTGTAGTGTAGTCCCAAGCTTGCCTACTCACCACTTAAATATTGTATCCAAGTTTTTGTACTCTCTGCCGGTTCGGTCTCCTTGATGTGCCTCAGAGTCTCATCAAGGAGAACATCTCCTGTGGGTGCATCACTTTTACATAATAATTTGCGATCAATCAACTTTTTCCTCCTCATTCCTGGCTTCTGTAGTTCAATGCGCCCACGAAGACCAAGCTCTATAAGGATGCAGCCTCGCAGACCAGATGATATACAATCATTCCAGAATGAAGTGTAGCCCTGAGAAATAAACAGAACAACATTCAAGTACCGGTGTAACGTCTGTGAGTGTTTCTGTAGCTCAGTGTTCCCCAACAATAGACACGGCCTAGAATGGTTATTGTTGGGTTAGTTGCCACTTAAAGCCGCACACTATGCACCGCTACTCACTCCCCAGTTCGGCCGAAATATTAGTGCAACCTCATCTACAGGCGTGCGTAGTGTATAGAACTATAGAAAAACATATTATTATAGCATTATCCTGCATCGAGGTTTTGGGAATCCCCAATGCTGTGTGTAGTCTTGCGCAGCCAGCCACACAGTACTGCTACGGTTCCCCAGATTCGAAACAGCGGCTGGGTGACCAAGACTATGCTCGTCGATTATAACCCATCTGTCTATAGTGTCTGGCTTTAATCCGTCAGGAGGGAAACAATAAGAAAAACACACAAATACGGGGAACACTGATCGACGTTACACCGGTACTCAGAAGGATTTTCATGTAGGCCTATAAAGTCCTGGCTGCCTGGGATGGAGGGACATAGGCCAGTCAGACTTAGCCATGATTTATTTCAAAAACACTATGTAGGCACAACCCCAAAACATGTGCACTCCTAACTCAGTTGATCCACCTCAAAAAAAAATGTAAACCTAAACCGCATCAGAATCGCTAATCACATCTGTTTTTTGTCATCGTCCACCACCACGAATCGTCAGTCAGCGCCACCGTCGGAGGGTGGGTTTAGGAACTACACGTATGTTGTCATCTGACCTGGTTCCATGGGAGTCCGACGGTGGCGGTGACTGACGATTCGTGGTGGTGGACGATGACAAAAAACAGATGTGATTAGCGATTCTGATGCGGTTTACATTACTTTTTGAGAGAAAGATAAAGAAAAAGATGTTTTAAATAAACATTGAGGTGGAAGACTGTACAATAACAGTAAAAAAGGGGTGGAGGACGGTAGTAGACGTTAATTTAGCATGACCGATTTGGAACAGGCCCAATGAAGGTATTAATCAATATTTTGTTGCATGAAATCGCATCCGCTGACTCCGCAATATGGCTGCCAGTCCCTTCTGCCCCTAGTGGAGAGTGAAGGAACCAAGCCTACCTGAACACGCACGGCGGCCATATTGGCATTATTGCAGAATTAGTGGGCGCTAAAATAATGATCGATATCTTCATCATTGGCCCTGTTCCAAATGCATTCAAACTCTCCGAAGATAGGCCTTTGAACTTTCTCATAGTTAATTCAATAATTGTCAAAAAAGAAATGAAAAAACCTTGTTGACACAAGTTAGGGCCTATGGGGTTGTTGTCTCGGTCGCTGTCTCAAGTTGATGCTTGTTATATTGCTAGGCCTAGGCCTTAAATGTAAATGTTGTCTCATTTTATTTAGTACGCCCCGCTATTATGACCCTCCCAGCAGTCGGTAGCAGTCAGGAACTTTTGCCGCATCGGGAGGTGACCTCCCAATCGAAAAAACTCCCAGTCGGGAGGTAATAACCCAATTGAGTTTTCGTTCACCTCCCAATTGGGATTTCAATGTTCTCTTCCCTTCCCAACTTTCATCAAATATTTGGGAAAATCAATGTCAACTCAGCCAGAAAATTTACTTCAATCAGAAATTTTTTTCACACAAACCTTGATCTTGGTTTCACGTTTTCCACTGATTACGACCATGCGCAAATGCGCGATGTGATGCGCAAATCAGTTCTTAGATTTTAAACTGCCTGATCGAGACATTCCTCCTGTTCGAGCAACAAAAAATTAGGCCTCGCGTACAACATAATATCCCGTTTTGGACACAACCTCCCAGTCGGGAGATGCAAAATCCCAATCGGGAGGTGACCTCCCGATGCGGCAAAAGTTCCTGACTGGGTAGTAGGCCCTAGCCTAGCCTAGACGGTGTGGAGGACGGCACCCGCCTAGCTATGTGTACCCATGCCCGGACGACAACTAGGCCTAACCCCTTCAGTTTTCACTAGGCCTTGGCTTAGTGACTTTATTGTAAACTCATGGGGATTCAGAAGACAAATGTTGTAGGCTACCTCTCTGTCTTTCAGGCCAAGAAGGAGGACTTCCTCCATCAAAGTCAGCCTGGTTTCCTTGTCGTCTTTCGTTCCACAATCAACGTCCCCACCATCATCATCGAATTGTTCTGATTCATCTTTTTCTTGGGGACGCTGATGGGCAACATTCCTTCGTTGCACTAGACCTTCTGAACGGTCCATTTTTGGTATATTTAGCGGTAAAAACAGAGAAAATTGAATGGATCTGAACGACACAAAAATTCAGGGTGCCCAACATCAACATGCAATATGGCGTCGGAACATTTGGTGACGTCACTACACCGATAAATCCCGATCAATGGATCGGTAGTCTCCGTAAAGCGCCGGGAATTATCTGGTGTCACTGGTCTCGTCCAGATGGCGCTTTGTTGTGAAAGCGGGCCGTTTGAACTAGAAGCTTCCTTTTACTTCCTTTTCGCATGTCTCCCTTTTAAAGGGAGACATGCGAAAAATATTGCCCGGCGGGCACAAGTTGTCTGAGTTGTAGCGCCGTACACGGTGACACTACGCTATATCACAGGCCCCTGTAGAGCTAGATATAAAGTTAAAAAAAGTTAAAGTTTGGGTTTATAGCATTACCAGAAATTTGTAAGGCTGGCGATCCCCTAGATGTCGTGCCAACAGCGTCATAGAGCCAATCAGAATGACGTGACGCATTTACCGAACCTGTGCGCCGCGCGTGATTACACTCGTGCTCGGCGTGCGTCGTAGCGTGCGTCGTAATGCTGTTTTATGGTGAATTTCGAAAAAGTCACCCAACTTCAACCCCCCTATGTACAGTGAAAAAAGTTATCGAAATCTTCCGAGATTCCGCACACAGCAAGCGTATAATCCTGCCTTTTGATGGCGCTATGGGCAATAACTCGAACATATACCGCTTTCGCGCCACGGGCTGTAGAGTCCTTGGGATGCGGTGACTTTTCGCTGATTTTTTTACATTTCTAGTGTAAATGTACGTAAAAATCTTCGATGTACAGGTGTACATACAAAAAAGTCAACCGATTCTCATAAAATTTTCACAGGAGATGCCTGTCAGTGTCCTCCAACCTGCTAGCTATGGGCATCGTGCACAGAACTACGGAATGTCCGCTGAACGGCACTTTTGTTGTTTGGTCAATAGGAATTCCATTGCGTTGCCGGAGGCCTACTTTGGCGCAGGCGCAGTCTGGATATTCCATATTTCTGGTAATG
>NMRB01000254.1:207631-234442 GCA_002633025.1 Notospermus geniculatus | reverse complement strand
TTCTGCTGTTGGTACTGATGGATCTGGTTGTATGATTTCTTAGCTTGTTGTGACAAATTAGGCCTAACTGAAACTTCATCAGTTCACAGTTCACTGCATCATCTGTCAACCAGCACTGTGACAATGACTTTGGCTTGCATGCATCCATGCATGCTTGAATGCTTGGGTTCGTCAGTGTCTTGACACTTCTGATCAAATTGTCAGACTGGATCCGCAGATAAGGCGCACCACCCTATAAGGCGCACCCCCAATTTTAGACCCTTCTTCAAGGAAAAAGGGTGCGCCTTATAGTCCGAAAAATACGGTACTGGTACATGTATATAATCCAGTGATTCACAGGATTGATGTTTGTATATTTGTCTGCAGAAAGAAGTGAGCATATCAAGAGATGGATATGTACATTTTGGAGACGTGGTTATGCTCATGAACAAAGGTGATGGAAAAGAGCCAAGAGATGATGCTGTCCTCAGCCTGCACATGGATGAATTGACCATGCATACACAGGACAAATTGGCCGGGTCAATTGATGTCTCTGGATCTTGTAACTGCGCCCCATGCGCCCGAAATGTTTTTGTTGTTACAAGGTTAGTGGCAACGATTATGAGGAAGATTTCCTGTCTGTTTGCTTGGAGGAATTAGTCTGTATCCAAACACTTTGGGTGTGATATCCAAACACTTTGGGTTTGATATCCATTCCAAACACTTTGGGTTTGATATCCAAACACTTTGGGTTTGATATCCAAACACTTTCGGTTTGATATCCAAACACTTTGGGTTTGATATCCAAACACTTTGGATTTGATATCCAAACACATTGCCCCATTGGGTTTGATATCCAAACACTTTGGGTTTGTTTTTTATTCATAGTAGTGGACAGTATTACCGGCACTTGAAATTACATTTTTACAAATTTACACTTTTACGCTACATTGAGTTCTGACAGAAGGTAGATCAGTTCCTGTTGCTGCCGTCTACAAAAGTGGCACTCTGACAGCAAGCACTGTAGTGCCACAGAGATGGGAATTAGTTGCGAACATCAGCCGGCTGTTTCAACAGACAGGAGTTCTCAATCGGAATTCTTTCATCAAAATAATCAATCAACTCCCAGATAATCAGCAATCTGAACAGCATATTCCATATATATATCGGGTGTCCCAAAAAAAGTGAGCCGCTTTTTGACAAGTATTTTCTCAGCGATAGATAAACCGAATTCATTGGAATTTTTCACAGAGTAACCTCAGGATATCATCAGCAAGTCTGCAAAATATCTAAGAGATCGGTCACACATTGTGCGAGTGTTGTCAAATTCAAAACAGCATGTCAAAAAATCCAATATCAGCGCTAATGCAATGTGACCTTCATCATGTTCACGCAGGTGTTGACATGCTGTTTTGAATTTGACAATGCTCGCATAATTTGCGACCGATCTCCTAGATATTTCACAGACTTGTTGATGATACCCTAAGGTTACTCTGCGAAAAATTCCAATGAATTCGGTTCATCTGTCGCTGAGAAAATACTTGCCAAAAGAAGCGGTTCACTTTTTTTTGGGACACCCGATATACCGGTATATAAACATACCAAACCAAAACTGACTGGTACCAATTCAATCCGGACCAGTACCAATTCAGTCCGATCCGGTCTGATTCGGTGTTCATACGAACCGCAAAAATAGATGCTCTTAGGGAGAACGTCTTGTCTGACAAAATGATACATGTACCAAGATAGTCTCAATCGGTTGGATATTATTAGCACACTATGAGAAGAGAAAATTGGCCTTTTTTATGTATTTTAGTTGTACATTTTTCGCTTGCTTATCTACTTTTGATATGTTATATTATTTAAACTTTTGCAGCAAAGATGGCGCTCCAGATGGCGACTGTTTGACGTACGGACAACCATTCTATTTGTGTACTATTGGTGAACAGGGAGAAAAAGTGAGTTTCTTTTTTATTTCCTCATATGAAGTGTTTCGAAGTCTACAAGCAAGTCCTGAGTGAGTGTCAATGAATGGAATGAAATACAGTAAACATCGCATAAGTCGGAGTCGAATAACTCGGATAATCACATAAGTCGGATGACCTCTGAAGGTCCGGATTTTTTCCAACGTTAATTCCATTAAAAATCATCGCATAACTCAGATTCTGTAAGTCGGATTTTCTCCTAAGTCGGATGAAAATTTGAGTCCCAGTGTAATACATTTCCATTAAAATCTTGTCACATAAGTCGGATGAGCATAGGCTGTGCACACAATCTACTACACACATTCACAACATTGGACAAATGCATTTGAAACTGCTGAGAGGACCACTTTTCCGTTGACGATCGGCAGTTTCCGTCAGCTGTCGCGTTTCTGAGAAGAAATGCCCCATTAAGATCGACAGGAGATGGCCCTAAGAGCAGGTAGCCTTAAGTGTGCTCCATGAATATGGTCCCGATCTTTTTGGCAATTCTGAGTTCATTACCAATGTCGCACAAGTCAGATTTTCTCCGACTTGTACGTCTAAGTCGGATAAAAATCTGACTTACACGTAAGTCGGAGAAAATCCGACTTACAAAGGCAGATTTTCTCTAAGTCGGACAAAATGTGCTGGCCCACTTGCATCCGACTTATGCGATGTTTACTGTATACTCGAGATAGTTCTCATTGCTACCAGCAACACACATGAAATGCAACATCACTGTGAGTTTTCTGTTTCAGTTCTTCATCTGTCACGGTCTTAAGTTAAGCTGTTCCAATTTGTTTCGTTGCAGATGTATCTTCATTCAGACAGAGCCTTTTTCAATAAAGTCTCTCAGAAAGCACGACATAATGCAGTTTCATTTGTTTCTGAGCCATCGGCACTAACGGAGTTCGTCATCTTTCACTATAACCCACAGTTTAGATTCGAATCTGAACATTGTCCCATTCCAGTAAGTATTGCTCTTGAACTGCTTTACTTTACAAAGTAAAGTCTGGCTCTGTTGAAGTTAGATGGAAAGTGTCGATTGCCTTCTCCGTCTTTGTGAGGTGCAGTTGTCTTTTGTTTGCCTAAATCACTGTTAATACTCACTGTTTGCAGTCCAACACAAAAGTCATCATTAGACATGCGAAGACGTATATAAATCTGGCACTTGAAAAGGATTTCAAACTCAAGTAAGTCAGGTTTTGGGATGTTCTGGTTCTGCCAAAAATCTGGTTTGATTTTCAATAAATCACTTGACGAAGGCACTAGCCTGCAGGTCATCCAGCCATCCTGCAGGTCCAACTGAATTAAAGTTTTTGCCAAGGTGCCAAACTGCACCAGAGTGGATTGTAATAGTGGATTCATTGGTTATAAAGAGAGAACCGTCGATCTTGTAACTAGGTTCATATCGAATGAATAATTACTTATGCTTTTATTCTGTGCTCTGTTTTCAGGACTGCATTTGGCTTGGAATATGAGATTTCCTGCCATAATTACATTGACTATGCATCAAAGGCTGAAACAGATGTTAATCATTTCATGTTTATCATGGGTGTTCCTGGAGATACAACATACCCTGTTCCAACTCAGGAGTAAATGACATTCGGAATCCCAGGAGCAGCAAAAATTAAGATACTTGCAACACACTTCAAAACTGGAATGATTTTAGATAAAATCTCTCTGCTCAAATATGGAGATAAAATGTTAGTTTGATGTACGGGTACATCTTTATTTGTTTATTGACAGTCTACCTAGTCCAGTGCAGAGCTGGTTGGGACTCAACAAAAGATTCTTCACTAACGTCACACGGCCGTCAAAATGAAGCCATGGGCTGTCATCTTGTTCTCGGTTCAAAAGTTTAGCGGCCCGTACAGACCACTGGGAGCATATACAACTCAACAAATCACTTTACCTCTGACAGTTTCTGAGCATAAGTAGTTGGTCTGGTTTGAAAACCGTGTTGAAAACAAAGTGAATCGTCCATACGGCTTGCTGTTGGTGGCTGTAGAAGAGGGCCAGTGACTGCTGACAACATTAAAACTGCGTTCTGAATGCTGTGTTGATGCTGTGACGTTGCGTCATTTGATGGCCAAAACGGCAGACATTTTGAGCTGTGACGTCCTGTGAAGAACCTCTATAGCTTTAACTCAACCAGAAGTATCCAAGCAAATGGAAAGGAATCAAAACATTGACCCACTATACAGGCTAGTATTGTATGTATTTATTAGTTATAATCCACTACAGTCTAGAGTTGTTTGCAACAGGTGACCTGAATGAGACAAGTGTCTCAGAGATCTAAAGATTGTTGAAATAATTATGTCAGATGATGGTGTATATGTATTTATTTATTTATTGAAATCTGACAGGTCCATACTAAATTCTGTACAGTTGAATCTGTTTGTCCTCTGAGAATCAACATTATTCATGAAGGTTTCATTAGAAGATGTGTGCTGATCTTTCGTCCAGCTTCTCTTTCTTGTGTAATGTGGGCTGCACCTTGTGTTTCATGGAATCTGACCCGCTAGTCACTGCTGGTGAAGTCACCAATCTGACGGACATCTTTTTCATTCCTTGTCAGACAGTGCTGATGAGGACAGCATCAAGTCATCACTTTTGATTGTCATCAACAGGATCAATATGGGACTACCGGTATACCAATGACTCATCAGCCTTCCAAAAGCTGGGTTGTTCGGGAGCAAGGATGGTTCTAAAATATGGAAATAACTGACTTGCTCCAACTGACTTTCCAACAATACCTGACACTACGAACCATCGAAAGTGTCCCACTTGTACTGACAATCCACTGGGGGGCCTCGACAATTTTCCAGGCAAAATTGCAGAAAAACCCCAAAGAATTCGACCCCAAAAGAGTTATGAACTGAAGATTTTGTGAGTAAAATAAACACTCCACTTTATTGCAACAATCTATGGCTGATCTCTCCTTCGCTCTGTCCCACTGAAGGAGCATACAGAAAGAATTGTGACATCTAAGGGCAAAATGACTATTGAGATGAGGTCGGACGCTCCTCCTCAGCGGCTATCGCCAAATTCGAAGAAACTAACACATCACTATCACAGTAGGCATGTACATTTCCTAGGATGCGCCATCATCGCCAACCACATCATTGACGCTATCATTGTTTTTGTCTTTGTTTTGTAATTCCAAGTTCAGTTCACACAGTCTCCGAATGAAACCGTCATTGGGAGTCACCTCCCTTTTCAATCGCACCGTCCTCATGGCCTCCTGGACTGTCATCCCTTGGTACAACATGAGGTAGCTGAGCACAATGGATGCGGACCGACTCCGACCCTGATGGCAATGTACGAATACTTTCCCTGGAACGAAATGTGTGAAAAATCATAAGAATAAAAAGGACTCCACTGATAAATAAAAATGCGGTCAATTTCGGACAAATCGGCAATACGTCCATGATATCGTCCCCTCCCTTCGCAGGATGAGCGCGTATAGAAAGGACGGATGGTATTGGAATTATGGAAAGTAAGCCACGATTGACTGTAGGCCTAATTAATGGTATATTCCTGTGAGTGACAATAATCTTCATTGAGTAAACCTTGGAGGAATTATACTGACAATTCCTCCAAGGTTCAGGTCATCATTCATCTGTCGAAATGTTTCGTTCTCTACCAGTACTTTTCATAATGACCGTCTATCCAGTGACCGAAATAGCCTACATGATTCAAACACAGTATTTGTCATCGAACAAAGGCATCATCACTCCCTTACTCCTCAACTTGCTCAGTGGCAGGGCTACCATGAAAGTTCAAAGTGGAACTCAGCACTGTGCTCAGGGGTGGGTCCAGGATTTCCGGAAAGGGGGGACGCTCTCCCCAGACAATTTTCAAAAACAGGATGCCAAATTATATGCGTTTTCCAGGCATCTGATTTTGAGGCACAAAAAAAACATCACTCTGTTGCCCTGAGAGGCCCGCCTGCTGGCTGCCCCCCCCCCGGCCCTAAATCCGCCACTGGACCTCGATCTTACCTCCTTCTTTCAAAGCTTGGTCAATGAACTCGGCTGTTCCATGGAAATGTTTCTGGATTGGGTACGTCATGACGTCCATTGCTTCAAACCCGTAAAATTTAATCTTGAAAGGTTCGTAGAACTCTTGGTTGGTGTCAATCTGGGTAAACTTCTTACCCATGGCAGTGTTGACGACGTGGGTGACCCCAAGGTCGCGTAGTTTTTTAATGTCCTGCGCAAAAGTCCTGAAACGATATGAGAAGCAGTTGTCTAGGCATATTCGTTTTAATTCAGCTGAAGAACCCAAAAAATCACCACGACTCATTGACGCCGCTGTACTGCCTCATTGTATTGCCCACAATTAGCCCACGTGTGGGCCTTACCTTTGAAATTGGCGCCATTCGAACATGATGAGGTTAGCAGACAGGTATGATTGGAATGCAGAACAACCAGCAAGCATTACAAATACATGTATAAGAGTTGGGCTGCGGTGAAGTAAACAGCGAAAAACATACCCTTGCCCAAGAAGAATATTGGGGTAGACTTCGTTGGAAGGGTCGAGGTCTGCGGTGAGCCCTTGGTATCCGTAGACCCAAGGCGTCGGTCGAGCACTCGTCCTAGACGGCGCGTCGTCTGCTCGCCGCGTTCCTCCCGCCGCAGATACATCCTTTATAATCTCTTTCACCTCAGCCACCAGACCAGCAACAGCGGTTTTCCTCTCCTCTGCCATAATTCGGAATGTTCACTAGGCCCTATCTGAGGCACGACTTTATACAGAACGCCAATATAGGCTAATCGCTATACCAATTCATGAATTCCTGCTACCAAATTGCCAGCGAATGCATGACGAAAATATGTAAATATACCTGTGGCGTCATGGCGTTCACTAACCAAATATGGTCATGGTGGAATCCCTACGGCGGGCGCCCTGTGAGGTTAACCACAGTGACCGATCAATTAATTTGGTCTGAGGCACACAGATTTTTATGAGAAGAGTGACTCACAATGATCGTGGAGTCGATGGGGCGGTTTCGATGGGGCAAACCTGCCTAAAAAGGCCTGTACTTGACTGGATGTACAATTCAGTCCCTTCGTGGTGCTACCACCCCGATAAGGTTAACGATGGACGATTCACGCGTTGATTAGCGTAGTGAGCTACTCACAGGGACGGATCCAGGATTTTGGATCCTTGGATTTTGGATTCTGTATAAAGTCGCCCCAGAGGGGGCGCACTGTGCTAGAAACATTGAAATCTGCGGTGAATTTCAATGATTTGCTCCAAATTTCAGAATATCACGGTCGATTTTACAGATTTGTTGGCCGAAAGGGGCGTGCGGCGGGTGCGCCCCCCCCCCCTCGAATCCGCACCTTACTTACCCTTCGCCGAGGAAGAGGTTTGGATCCCGGGGTATGGATAGACTTCAGTGGGAAATAAAGCGTGGCGGACCGGATTAACCCCCACTGGCTGAATTTCCTCAATATATCCGAGCAACCTCTTGGACGCTTTCCGTCAGTTCATCACTGACAATCCACTGGGGGCCACAACAATTCTCCAGGGAAAATTGCACAAAGAATCAAAAAGAGTTAATGAACTGAAGCTTTTGTGAGTAAAATAAACATGCACTTTATTGCAACAATCTTTATATTATGGCTGATCTGTCCTACGCTCTGTCCCACAGGAGCATACAGAGAGGTGCAGTGACATCAAAGGGCAGAATGACTAGGGCCTATGAGACGAGGTCAGACGCTCCTCCTCAGCGGCTATCGCCGAATTCGAAGAAACTAACACATCACTATCACATTTAAGTAGGCATGTACATTTCCTAGGATGCGCCATCATCGCCAACCACATCATTGACGCTATCATTGGTTTTGTCTTTGTTCTGTAATTCCAAGTTCAGTTCACACAGTCTCCGAATGAAACCGTCATTGGGAGTCACCTCCCTTTTCAATCGCACCGTCCTCATGGCCTCCTGGACTGTCATCCCTTGGTACAACATGAGGTAGCTGAGCACAATGGATGCGGACCGACTCCGACCCTGATGGCAATGTACGAATACTTTCCCTGGAACGAAATGTGTGAAAAAATTCAGTGGAATATATTTCCTGTGAGTGACAATCCTCGTCTTTGAGTAAACAAAGGAGCTAATTTTCACAATGCCATTGACAGTCACTGGTTTAGGTCATCTTTCGTCTGTCGACATGTTTCCTTCTCTACCAATACTTTTCCTGATTCTATCATTCCGACCGAAATACATGTATACATGGTTCAAACATAGTATTTGTCGTCGAAACAAAAAGATAATGAGCCGACATTAGGCATCATCATCCCTCTAATCCTCTCAATTTGCTCAGTGGCAGGGTTACTGTACCGGAAAGTCCAAAATGCAACCCAGCATCATGCAGAAACCTCGATCTTACCTCCTTCTTTCAAAGCTTGGTCAATGAACTCGGCTGTTCCATGGAAATGCTTCTGGATTGGGTACGTCATGACGTCCATAGCTTCAAACCCGTAAAATTTGATCTTGAAAGGTTCGTAGAACTCTTGGTTGGTGTCAATCTGGGTAAACTTCTTACCCATGGCAGTGTTGACGACGTGGGTGACCCCAAGGTCGCGTAGTTTTTTTATGTCCTGCGCAACCGTCCTGAAACGATATGAGAAGCAGTTGTTTAGGCATATTCGTTTTAATTCGGCTGAAGAACCCAAAAAATCACAGCCCACGTGTGGGCCTTACCTTTTGAAATTGGCGCCATTCGAATCGCCTGCATGGCTGAATAGCTAACGCGCGGTCACCCTTTTGAAATTGGCGCCAGTCGAACATGGGGGTGAGGTTTATAGTAGACAGGTATGATTGTAATGCAGAACAACCAGCAAGCATACATAAAACTATAACAGTTGGGCTGCGGTATAATTCCTCGAAGGGTGATGTAAACAGCGGAAAACCTACCCTTGCCCAAGAAGAATATTGGGGTAGACTTCGTTGAAAGGGTCAAGGTCTGCGACGAGTCCTTGGTATCCGTGGACCCAATAAAAAACCGTCGGTCGAGCACCCGTCCCAGACGGCGCGTCGTCTGCTCGCCGCGGTACATCCTTCGTAACCTCTTTCACTTCGGCCACCAGACCAGCAACAGCGGTTTTCCTCTCCTCTGCCATAATTGGAAATGTTCGCAAGGTTCTGTCTGAAGAACGCCAGTGTATAGGCTAATCGCTATACCAATTCATGAATTCCTATTACCAAATTGCCAGCGAATGCATGACGAAGATATGTAAATAAATCTGTGTCGTCATGGCGTTCACTCACCAAATATGGTCATGGTGGAATCCCTACGGAGTCCTGTGAGGTTAACCGTGACCGATCAATTGATTTGGTGGATGAGAAGAGTGACTCAATGATCGTTCGATGGGGCAAAAAAGGCCTGTGCATGGCTGGATTTTTAGTCCCTTCGTGGTGCATTTCTTCCTGAGGGAAGATTCTACGGAACCCGATAAGGTTGACGACGAACGATTCACGAGTTGATTAGCGTAGTGAGCTACTCACCCTTGGCCGAGGAAGACGTTTGGATAGACTTCAGTGGGAAATAAAGCGTGGCGGACCGGATTAACCCCCACTGGCTGAATTTCCTCAATTATCCGAGCAACCTCTTGGACGCTTTCCGTCAGTTCATCCTCCATGATGAATCAATTAATAGTTCCGCGGGATTTCCCTGTACCTCGTCCCTAGATTCACTTCCTCGGTATTTTTCGAGCTCACTAAACAAGGCGGAGTGTCTCAACTGCTATGGACCGAGTGTCCGACGGCATAAAATCCCAGTGACATGGCTTTCTGCACTAATAGGCCTACTAGGGACCAAACTGATTAGGCCCCCAGCGCCTCATTCGTACGTACAGCGTTTTGTGAGCAAGCCAGGAGGAGCTGTTTTAAGCTCCGTCAAACAAGTCAAATCAACCCTTTCAAAATTAGGCCTCTTATCTGTCCTAACCGAACCGATGGAGCAGAAAAAAAGTAGTGTCCTGCCTTGGGTCAAGTCAAATGGTTCATCTAGGCCTACTCATTATTTATATACGGTACTGATTACCAGTGGAAATTTTGGACTGGCACTACAGAAGTGTTAAACTTTACCGGTATGTAAAGGTGCTTTTTATAGAGACAACTCAATAGAGGCGTCAGTCCATCCAAAAAGGTAATGAGAATTTCTCTTGATTTTTATCAATTCGCTCTCACATCAGTGTACTACTGGCTGTCGATATGTTTATTAGTCTCTGTTTGACATTTCAGTCGGGGAAAATCGCAAAGAATATCCGGCAATATGGTGAGCGGAAACAAAGTATCGTCGTGTGTCCTTCGTCTGGTGAAAGGCAGTCAGACGGTTTCTGTCGTGATTGCAATTGGTTGCTTCCTCTGCGGCCTGATATTCTTCACCTTTGGGATTTCCATAACAGCGTTAAAATGGGGTGTCTACCACCTCGTCGGGACTGGAATATGGTGTGGACTGTACTACATGATCGCCGGGGTCCTTATAATGCTCGCCAGGGACAGCGACACCTCAAAGGCATTGATTATCCTGAAGCTAATTCTCGGTGTTTTCTGTGTGGTATTCGGTTTGCTCGTCCTCAGTATGTCCGCCTATGAGGTTGACATTGGCAGCCGTTTTTTGAAAATGCAAGAACTGGGCAAAGGCCTTGCCACTAGTAAAGCCTATCTCCAACAAACAGAAACGCATGGAGCCACCGCCCTTTATTCGATCCAGTTGCTCTTCTCGGTTGTGGCTCTTAGCTTCGCAGTGGTGTGTATAATCATGTCTTCTATCCAACTGTACCAAATGAGGGAATCGCCCGAGAAACGCATCTTCAATACTCTTCAGAATGAAAGGAAAGCAGGCAGCCAGATCGGTATTGATAACCCAGTAGGCCTACACGTCACGCCCGAGTGAGATGCAGATGGCCAGGCAGCCAGAAACAACAAGTGACAATGACAAGTGATGGCATACCTACCGACTCCTGACTTTTAGCATCAAAATTCAAAGACAAAAATAAAAAGGTTTGAAAGAGCTCATCGCGCCAACGTTTCAAAACCTTAGAAAAAGGGCGTCCACAGAAGAATTGGAAGAAGGACATTCCGCGCAGCAGTCTCGCAACGCTAAAAATCAAGGTACGATCACTATTCTCTGCTACGCTTCACTCACGGAGACCGGCGCGTTTGAGATTTTAAACCCTCTCAACGTGTGAAATTGAGGTTGACTGCAGTGCTATTATATGACTTTTCCCATCACGAACGTTGTGCAAACAATGATAGGAATAGCCTCATAAAGCAAAGAATGTCTGAAGTTTACAAGCTAGGGAGGAAAAACTGTAATGTATTATACATACTGTGACGACGGATTTTTGTACAATTGGTGAAACAGGGAACATTTGAATCAAACATTTTCTTTCCTTCAGGATCACCGCTGGCAGAAAATTCGCTGATGTAGTGAGTTGGAATGCTCACCAACTTAGTGAATACTTTCAGGAAGAAAAAGAAGTCGAAAACACTGCTGCAACCCGTTTTATTCTATCTATTAAGATAAATCATATTTTGTGGGCCGAGGTCGTTGTTCACCTTTTCTCTGAAAAGCATCCTGAGAACATCAGGGGTTCTTAGCACTCGCTCCCTTCCTCACCGCACACAACAGAGGGGCGAGCATTAAGAACCTCTGTTTAGCTCAGGATGGTGAGAATGGACGACTATCCTTCTTTCTTTCTGTCTGGATAATTTGCTTTTGAGAAGTTTTGATCGGCAAATCATGTGTGTTGTATGTGAGAACAAGTCAAAAATGCTCTTGGAATTGTAGTGAAAGGTCTCTTGATGCGAGAAACGAACTGCTTCAGCTTGTTTCCAGTACATGTGCGTCGCTTCCTCACGCCATCGTGATTTTAGAATTCTTTCTATGGCTCCACTGCCGTACCGTAGTTGTCGTTTGATGAGGCATTGTGGTGTTTACGGAGACCAACGTTCTCCTCGGTACGACTGAGGGCGTTGTTCAGCGCCATGCAGCTGAAGACACTCAGGCAAAGCGCCGACATGCCTCCCCCAATTCCGACGAAGATATCCAAGGCGTGCACAGCAATGATCCCATCGTAGAGGTGTGATTTGGGCAACGGGGATATGTATTTGTCGATGATGATCGCGTAGGAGGAGAAAGCAATGAGGATCGCGGCGAAGACGATTGAGATGATGGCCAAAACGAGGGCGGTAATGGTCAGACCATTCGCTGCACGTCTTTCCATGGATACCGTTATACCAAGAGAGCCGTCAATGATGAAGAACAGGGCAGCCCAGAAAGCGAAACCACATCTGGAAAAAAGAATCGCAAAACTAAAAAAAGAAGAAAAAAAAGAAAAAAAATAAAAAATAAAAAATTGCGTTCCCACACCGGGAATCGAACCCGGGCCGCCTGGGTGAAAGCCAGGAATCCTAACCACTAGACCATATGGGAGAGCTGCTGATGGCGTGGGGTAAATTTGATCCTGTTAGATTGGCACTGACGGTGAGTCATGTCGAGATAAAAGGTTTGTGCTTTGATAAAACGGAGATTTAGAAATCAGACAATAGGGAGGTTTCGAAATCAAACGATAAACGTAAACGTTAACGACAACTTTATTTTTGTACCGAAAATGCAATACAAAATCTGGTTAATGTGTAGTATGAAAAGTAGTTGTCGTAGGTTTATCGTTTGATTTCGAAACCTCCCCAATAACGTAAACTTTACGACAATTTGATGTCTTTATGATACTACACATTCACCAGATTTTTTATATACTGCATTTTCGGAACAAAAATAACGTTGTCGTTTACGTTTAGTTTGATTTCTAGTCCTCTCTTGGAAGACATACTTGTAGAACACGGTGCGGATGGGAATGGCGGCTACTCCAAGAATGACAGCGAGGGAGCCAAAAATAATCAGTGCGACTCCGCACTTCCCAATTGCTGATTTGAAAGACGCCATTTATGACTGCTCTGTCGTCTGCTTCGTAAAATGTAACGATGTCGTACTCAGTTGGAATCTTCGCTCCAAGATGCGGGTCTGAAAACGTATAATTCATGGTATTTATGACATCGATTATATTCTGTACTACTCATCTTGACATCAACTTATTGTTCAGGATGGTCCTCGACAGAAGACGAGACTTCTATATATAGCGTACCCTCTAGGGTGGGCCAGGGGAAGTGTCCCTCGAACAAAAGGGAAACAATAGAAATGCTATTGTTCGAGAGACACTTTCTCTGGCCCACGGCCTGTAGAAGTTGTATACGGTCGGACAATAGGCCTACCCGATTCAGGCGCGGATCCAAGGGGGGGGGCAAACCCGGCCCGTGCCCCCTCTATTTTGTGGAAAATCTTTAAAATTGACCGGGAAATTTCGGAATTTTGAAAAGGTATTAAAATTTGACCGAGGTTTTCCATGATGTGCGCCGGCTGTGCCCCCTCTTTCCCGTGATTCTGGATCCGCCCCTGCCGATTGGTCGACGGTTAGCCCCGTCAAACACGACAGGGAGGCCTATCAAGTGTTTCAAATGGCATAAATCGGTGACGAAGGTTGAAGAACGTATCTTACCTCGCCGCAAGTTGCGATCCTCTCCAACTCAAACCAATCGGGCGGTGAGCCGTTTGAATGCGTCTGCTACCGTCGTGTTTCTTTACTGAACTTACCAGTTGCAAAGACGGCGAACTTCATCCTCAATATCTGTACGACAGCTGTGCAGCACGCCCATGTCGAACATGCTGTGCCAACCACAAAATTAATAAGCACAATATGTTCAGTACATGTCCGCATGTATCACTGGCACACCCTTCACTTCAGACTTCATCACCGCCGGATCACCACGCGATTCGTCCATCATAAAGTCGGAATATCAGGCCTCATCCGCCTTCGCATGACCAATAAACAATCTGACGGAAAACGGAAATTGCATTTGCCGTACAGTCAGCTGAATAGGACAAAAACTACCACTGATTCGCCACCTTTTACCACACACGGCAGTTGAAGAGCCAAGTATCGCCTCGTGGACAGAAGACCAAGGCCCTTATTCTAGAAGCCTTAGCCTCCTCAAACCCCAAAGCCTGCTGAGCAAAAAGTCATTCGAGACCGTTTGCTCAGCAGATAACTCACCAAAAAAATACGCGCACACGCGAGCTTTCTGCCTCGCGAGGCAAAAAACTCACCGAAATTACGCGCACACGCGAGCTATCTGCTGAGCAAACGGTCTCGAATGACTTTTTGCTCAGCAGATCTCCAGTGTGCGGCAGGTATACCGCCCCATGAGTAAAGAATATTCGAAGCTGGCTCAGAAAAGTTTCCATTGATACATATCTATCGCATCCTTTGTCAATAATTTTTAAAAATTTGTAACAGGCGATACTGTGTGTCTCTTCAGACAGAGAATATCACACACACCTCTTTCCTGTAAAAAGGCAATGTGCAGCCGTAAATGATGAAATTAAAACAATAATTCAGCAAACTAAACTGATCTAAGAACGCCATCAGGCACGACATACCCTTTAATCGACATAGCAATGCTCTGAAGAATATTGCCTGGAATGAATGGATTCCATTGAAATTCCGTCTCATTTTTGTAGATTGGTACCATATCTCTTCTTTGCCGACGGACATCGGGCACACGTTGGCGGCAGAGGTAGAATTTGGTGCTCTACCCAATGGCGAAAAGAACGCTCTCCCCTCTGGTTAACATTCGCAAGTAACTCATCAGCGGAAAGGCTGTGACATTATATCAGTAAATGATATTCTCCGTGGTAAGTATATATAATTAACAAGTCAGACAATGACATCTATTTAAATCTACTTCTATTTCTGTATACGCGGTATCAATATTTCGTGATAGGAAAATAACAAACGATGAATAAGATTTTACAAGAGAAATTATGAAGTTAATCTTTCAGATTGCAGCGGAAAGTCAGTGAACACAACTTCATCTGGTTGGAAGGTTGATTTTACTTGGCAGAAGATCGGTATCGCCAATAGCAGGCCATCAATACGCTAATTTAAAATTAAAGTTCGTGAATATTCCCCGTGTCAATTATTTTTCAGTCACTAGCATGAATATTAATCCTATCATAACATGAAAGTATACGCTGCTGAAACGATCGCTCCAACTACCGCATCCTCCCACAGCAGGGGTTTTTACCTCGCTCCTTTTCATCCGCTCACTTTCGTCTGCGGTGACGAAGGGAGCGAGCAGTAAGAACGCCTGATATTCTCAGGATGCAACTACCGCGACAACGAGTGAGATGACGCCAAAAACATCTGCTGCAAAGCAGCTGTGCTTCCGGTTTGAATGCTGGTCGTGGCTCTGTCTGATCGTCGGTTCGGGTTCTCAAACACGGGCGGGGTGGATGTCTGCACTAAAATCCTTCCAGCCTGGATGCTTTGTGGGAGGGGGGTTCCGTATTGGCGATGGTTTGTTGCTGATGTAGGCTACTCTTGTTTCGGATAGGCCATCTTTCCTCCTATCATACCGCGAGATCTGAAATTGAAGGTTGAAAGATTGTACCTCACCGATAAAAATATCATATTATGTACCACCCTCTGGTTACTTCAACTTACCTCTTGTCGATGACTGTCCTTGTTCGGGATCAAATGCAATCCTTCTTCTTTTCCTCCAGTATAACGATCGAACCGCAATGTCAAATCTCCGTGAGGCTAACAAAAACATAGCAATTGTAGCCATGGGTAGCCTTCTTGGCACTAACTTTACGTAATCACTTTCGTTTACTTTGTAAATAAATCCTGATTTCGAAAGCTTAGCAGGTCTTTTATTCGTGTGCAGATCTCTGGTGAGTATCCCAATGTCGTGCTACTCAAACCCAGGAGGACATTACTAGTATCTAGATAATCTCCTCCTGTCAACCCCAATTAAAGTCCCAGTGTAGGCCTGCAGCATTGGGAAATCTGTTCAGTCCCATTCCCTTCGAACATTGGTCAGTTTGACAATATGGAAAATATTTTTTTTCTGATACAGAATTTTGTAATTAGCATGAACGGGTTTGATCAATACCCCGCTGTCCTTCATAGGCGCATGGCGCTGGGCGGTCTCCGACTCTGGACATTCCGAGTGCAGCCGCTGGTGAGGTCGGTGTCCGGATGGCTTGGCCGACATCGCATAGATCTTTGAATGATGAGGGAGTTGTCAAGTCAGCTCGATCAATAAGGGACATTCTTTGAGACCACGTAGGCCTCGTGCCGATTGGAGGATCCGGGGTAATTTTGGATCAAATATAACTGACGTTTTTATTTTTCTGTCAGAATCGTTATCTTCAAGAGAAGAATCATCTGAATCAAATACAACATGATCCACGCTTTCTTCCGGGACTCCTCTGACGAAGATGCAGAGGTGGAGGTGATTTTGTAATCGGACTAGGATGTAAATCCGGCATTCGAACCAACTTGGGCGGGGCATACCGGCGTGGTGTATGATCGACATCTTCTGGGTCAGGCGGCATGACGTCTTGGGCAGAGAAAGAGATGGCACCGCAGTCATGTTGGGCTTAAACTCCCACTGCAGTTTCAAACCTGCTAATACCCACTACCTTACCCACTTTACTGGCCAACTAAACACTGGGGACGAGTGTATGTTGGGCTGTGAGTGACGCAGTGGAAACCCTCTGTACTACGGAACTTGGGTGCGATTACCAGTTGGAACCATGATACAGATGGACACATTGGTGTCTTTTGAGCGAGGTACACTGAAACGCTACATCGACATACTGCTCTTAGAGGATTCAGTATAACTGGCTTATCAGTGCCATCAAAGCTAAACTGTCAATGGGCTCGAAGTGTTAAAAGAAATTGGCAGATGGATGCTGCCAATACTGCAGCACGTCATCAGCTCTTTTTCAAAACAGACTGTATCAGTGGTTAACATCCCCAGCGATGCTTACAAGAGGGAACATAACATTGGGAATGCACAATAATGTTGAAATCAATATAATTTATTTCCTCAATTGAGATCTGTGTTGACAGTATGTTCTGATCATTGGTAGGAGCAATCTGGTCACAAATTAAAAATATATCTGCCCAGTCTGGCATAACAATTTTTTTGTTCTAATATAATACATAAATGGTTACATATTATACCCAATTACATAAATTGCTTGCATGCATAATCCTGGTTGCAAATATATGAATGCAACATCATCATCATCTCAATGATCAGATGAATATCTATGAGAAGAACAGCTGCAAGGAGCATATTAATCATTGCAGTAAAAAATGAAATCAGCTGCACATTGGCAACAGTTTGTCAGGAACGGGGACAATGAAAAACACCTGTACACATCACATCCAAAATTCATACAGGTATGAATTTGATTACATTCAACAATGCATTGGTAAAGGATACAGGCCTCAGCACACCACTTTTATCAGCAACAGATTCTATACTCAACACCTCTCATCAGCATCCTGAGGAAATCAGGACCTCTTTAGGTTATCACCTACTTGCCCGTTTGTAAGGGGCAAGGTGTGGAGTGGAAAACCCTGAAATTTACCTCAGGATGCTCAGCAGTGAAGAATAATGAAAGTTAGAACGACACTTTATTTTAACCTTTCATTCCAGACACCTCCACCAGATGGCTCTACAAGTACCTCGCATTGCTTACCCGGTATTCCCCAACTGATCAGTTGGTCAATAGGTCATGATCACCTTTACCTGCATATACACGTATACCAGAAACTCTCAACAAAGGACATCATTAGTCTGACCTTAACAGAGATGCTTGACATTTGAAATTTGAAGAAAACTTTGGACTAGGAAGGCCCAAATATTCAGGTTTAATTCCTGTTATTTGCCAGTGCTACACAGATATTCCAGGTCCCATAAGGACAGATATCCACATACTGAATACAATAAACACTTATTTTTAAAAAAAAGTTGCCCACTGCACAATTTAGGGCAAAGACCATCTACTGCACTTACAAGTGAAATTCAACAAGTAGGCCAATCAGTAACATAAATGCCTCCAAACCTCATCATCAACAACTATCTAGTACAAAGTTTATTTTTCAATGTAGAACACTACACATACATGTACATAGTAAACATTTCCTTTTAGTCAGCTGGGAATCACTCAGACGGAAATAAAGACTTTTAGACCTTCTTCACAATCAATTGCACATAATGATTAAAGAGCAGGCCGTCAGTTATAACAACAATCTAATGGCACCAACAGAATTACCACCAAGTACGACCCAATCAAACACAAGCACATGTAAGAGCACACCACATTGTTTTTCATAGCACAGATCTAAACACAAACCAATCAAAAGCAGCATGGAATACTGCAGAAGAGGCCCACTCCTACGTTGCAATGAGCCTCTTCGTTTCGAAAAGATGAAATTCACACACAGGGTAACATAACTTGCAGTCTGCTCATGGGAAGCAAGCCAAGGCTGAACTGCATGACCACCTATTTGGCAATAATTACGCAAGACCTCTCAAAATGAGCAGAATATGATCAGGCCAACAAGCTGCTTTATACCAGGCACCCAAAAGACAGTCCGTAAAGCATGGGAACTGATGCTATTGTGACGGTGGGTCAAGGCCTGAATTACTGACAGTACTTATTTCATAATTCTTGCCCTATAATGCACCAAGACAAAACTGCAACAAAAGTTTTTTATACATTAACCACAAGAACCATCACCACTTAATATTTTGTTCATACTGTAAGAAAAGTCACGAGAGGAACACCACAACCACACCCATACGCTGTAGATTTACCTGACCTGCAGTCTCCAACAAGGCTCTTTTCTCATATTATTAACAAAGGTGACACAGACTATCTCCCACCAATTACCAGTACATTGGTTCACCTTTACTGGGTCACATTTCTTAAACAGACAGGTTTCTGTCATGTTGATACTCAGTTTGTTACTAATGAGATAACTTCACACAACAAGAAGCACATAAAGATACACCTTACTTGGAAAAGAATACACCGAGTGAGATGGAACAACACCACGTAGTCTCCGCTCCAGAATACATCTATGAAACTGTAAATGCTACCATGAACTCTTTAGAGACGGTGGACTAATCCACTGCATCTCTACAAAAATTTTCCCAAAATGGATTCGAAAGCAATACAGAACCTACAGATTGACAACAATTCCACAATGGATCGCCTGAGAGTTATAAATGACTGATATTCAAAATGATATTGAATGCGAAGACTACACATTTATATCCTGAAGCTCTCCTGTTTCCCATCGATATGTCGAAGGCGTAGGAAGATGTCCGTTCCGATGCCCTGCATGGTTTCTAGTGTCAACGATCCGCCAAGATACTGAGCGTATGCACGTGATGCCGGCAAACCAAATCCAAATCTAGAAAAGAAAGAAAAATATTGTTGTGTTTCACAGATAATACTCAACCCCTTGACTACTGGCAACGTTTTGAATTCTAACAAAATGGCTCCACTGAAGAGAGGTTCCACTTCACTTTGGCAGTTGAGTTGTGAGGATTTCTTGAGACTACAAGCTTAGCAGATGGGTTAACCACCTGGATGAGTACAAACATTCCCGGATTATTTAAGGTACAAACCCATGCATTGCACTCGAATGGCGATCTTCGACTATCTCTCCAAATAATCCCCGATTTACTCGTCTATCCTCATTTTCACCGGCTGTTGTAAAGTGGTACTCCCAGACTTTGTTGACTATGTCATGGGATATACCATTCCCACGATCTGATATTCTGGAAGCAAAAAAGCATCAATACTTTTAAGATGTAGTTGTTTTGGCGAGAGGAAACAAAACCTCCATGATAAGACCAGGAAGTTCTACAAGTATACTAACATTTTCACTAACAGCAATTTGAAAGCAGTTATCGTAGTTGATTGCTAAAAGGGGTAAGAGACAATAGACAGTCTCTTTTTGAGGGTATTTATCGCTACGTTTCACCATTCGTTTGACGAATCGCTATTACCAGATTGTCCGTTAAAAACTGCTTTTGTACTCAACTCACTTTCTGTCAGTACGGAAATTGTCCGTAAAATAATTTTAGGGTTGGATAGTTCAAAGGGCTGTGGTGCCGATGGCATCACTAACCGAATGCTCAAGATGGTTGCGCCCAGTATAGTTGAACCACTCACTGCTCTTTTTCAGTAATAATAAAGTAGTAATAGAGTAGTAATAATAAAGACAATAGGGCAATATTTCACCTTATAACAAAGTCTACATTATTATTAGCAATGGTCACCACGACATCTGGCAGATTATTCAGCTGGTCTACATGAGCTTCAATGGTCGCTCTGCAAGAGAACAAAATGGCAATGAGAAATTAGCATAACTACACAGCAAGTGGCAACACTGGAGCAACAGCATCATATGATCTGCATGGATGGAGCCCTGAATGACGTAACGACGACGTTATGTGTTGTATTTTCCAAGTCTTAAGTTTGTGATTAAACCAAAAATCATGCTACATTAGTTTTACGTCACCAGCTATGAAGTTTTATCAAGTAAAAGGCAGAGTCCAATTGAATTGAATGAATCATCAACCCCAAGGAGATGGGGTCAAATTCTACCACACAATTCGGGGGCAAATAGTAAAGATGTCATCAAAATCTTTCAAGTGTTTCAATCACACACCATTATCAGGACTACAAGGTTAAAGTACACCTGACATTTAGCCAACTACAGTTTGGATAACAAAGTACATAGTTTATGTTCCTCTCCACCTGAACAGATTGACGGAAAATGTGTTATGAGTCAAGTACATACTTCTACTCAGAGCCAGATCGTGTATCGTAGTTGTACACTTCTTAGCTCACATCATTATCGATGCTTTTGGGAAAACGTGCTATTCATCACAGATGACATTTCTGCTTTTGGGAATACATGTTACTCATCACAGACGACTTTGTAATAACAGTGTGCACAGCGTTTTATCGTTTAAAATCAATAATTTCAGTAAATCATTCAACAATGTGGCCCACAGGGAAATGCAGCAACATTACATTGTGCCTCCTTACCTCAGTGCATTCTTCAACAATTCTCCCAAAATGTAATCCAGTGGTTGTGGAATGTAGGGAAATACGCAGTTCAGATGACCATTGATGCGAATGTTTGGTGCTCGACCATATTTCTCCTCGCACACTTGTCTGAAAGACACAAGAAGAGTTGTTTGAAGACAGCAAATTTAGTTCCAAACATTCCCCAGCTGCCTACATTTGTCCTGGTAAGCCAAAGGAAGCATTTCAAATACAATTTGATAAGACATCGAACACATTTATGTGAATACGATCATTTGTTTTTTGCTTTGTAATGGTACATGTATATCCTGCCTTTAGAAAGGAACCAGACATCTGGGCCTATATTCATAAAACTGCTTAAGCCTAAGTGTGACACTTATCCTTTGTTCAACACAAAAGATAAGTATCACACTTTGACTTAAGTATGTTTATGAATACGGACCCTGATGAACATACCTCATGTACTCAGCTTTTTTCTCTATCAGTGTCTTGGGGGAGAAATTGACATTGATGATTCCAACATAGTTTTGCTGAAACAGATTTCAAAGAACTTTTTCATTACATATACTGGTAGGTGATTGGTGTAATGGTTGATGTAATTGTAACTGTAGACATCAGTGCTGGGTTGNGGGGGGGGGGGGGTAATGTTGTTTAAAAATTCTTACATCCTGCTCCCACAGGCATGGCATTAGTGTTTACACTGCAACAACCTTGAGAAGACAATCAAAACACAGCAAACTGAACAGGATCCAGGATGTTTACAATTTGCACCTCCTGGGAAATCAATACAAACTTTCTGCTATGATGAGAGACAACCAACCTACATTGTATCCTCTGAGTTCAAAAACAGGCCTACATTATTTACACCCAAGCAAGTTATCATGTTTATTGCCTATTTCTGCTGCACACCATTATGCTTATTCAGCAATTTATCACACAACTTCAACAGAGTCATGAAATATTATGCTAGATACATCAGGGCACATTATGTACAAAAATTTATTGGCATGACAGGTGGCCCAATTTATGGACTCCTGAATACCCACAACTGAAGGCTACACAACTCACACAGGTAATTGAGTACAACGCACATAATGTAGCTAATAATAGCTGGCCTCCAATAATGTGCATTGGAAACCTCAAGGTATCTACTTGTTAATGACCTGCTTTTATGTCAAAGTCAGGCAGCAAAATCTGGGGTTCAAAAAAGGAGGCCAGGTAACATTGTATAGACAAGAAAAACATTAAGGCAATCCCTGGACAAAATGTCTGTCTTTCTACTTTACCTGTATTGCGAGAAGAAATTTAGGTTCGTAACAAACGTGGAATTGCATGGTGCAAAACAACTACCCACTCACCCTCCTAATTGCTCAAATCAAGAAAAAATGCATCCAAAACAAATTGGATATAATCTACATTGTATGTATTGTTATCAGCAGGAAAGAATGGGGTTATATTATCAGGATGTTAGAATCATGTCTACCTTTTCTTCATGGAGTGCCAAGTGATGTTCAGCCAGCATGCGGATACCAAGTCGTGATGTTAAGGTGCGATTTAGAAAGTTTTTTACCATGCTATCGTCCTGGAAGGAAAGAGAAGGCTGGTGATCAGATTTCGACACAAAAAGTTTGGAAAGGAATTTATCATGAAGAGGATGAGTGTTTTTCTTTTCAAAACAGGCCTTCTTATAAAGTACATTGTTCCTTGCAACATAATTAGCTTTACAGATGCTTGTTATTTTGGAGGAACTAGCGACAAATAGGAGAACTGTAAAATGCACTGAACTGTAACAATCATGATATCACTGGCAGTCATCCATGTGTGTGAAGGTCATGAAGACCATGACACAAAGTCATTGAAGGCACGTCGCCTATGCTCAATGAACTGAATCCTTGAAACATTTTAAAATCAGTGTTATCAAGAATAGATCAGGTGGTGTAATGTAAATAATCTGCCAAATATGGAATTACAAATGTATAATAGAACAGTACGGTTGACTGCATGACATTCACAACCAATATCGAAATAATCAAAGATAGATCAGAGTAGTTCAATTTTGACAGTGGTTCACTGGTACAGTCCAAGTCAACCTACCTGCAACAAGGGCAACATGTGCAACAGACACCATAAAGTGAACACAATGATTAAACCACAAACCACAGTATTTATCAGTTGACTGAGCACAACCTTGAATTTGCTTTAGCCTCATGGAAAGTGAACCAAGTTAGGGTACCCTAACATCATTAGGTACGGTAACTGCGACATGGATTATTTACCACTGACTTGTGTACCTTTTCAAGCTTGGCATTTTGCCTTTGTTGAAGTTAGGTTGACTTGCACTATATCACAAATAAGCAGTCCAAAAAGCAGGTCAAAAACACTTCCAGGGTAGGCCTGGAAGTACAATGATGTTGCGGAAAAAAGAAAGAGACTTACTTTGATATGCTTTAGAGATTCTTTGAAACCCTCAGCGAGGAGAGTGACAACATCTTTGTGAGTCTCAAGTAAGTCACGAAGAAGCTGACTGTATTCGTTCTCGGTTTCTGTGTCTAGGATCTGAAGCAGAAAGTTTGTGTCATCATGCACTCTCTAATTGTGTCCCAAAGGGACAAATACAAAATGCCTAATATGTTGAAGTCTGTGATTTGGAGAACGAGCTATTCATGGTTCAATTCTTGACTTTGATGAATCAATCCAATTTTGGCATGTTTTTAGTCAACAAATTACTCATCTGTTGTCATCAATAGACCAAATTTGAGCAAGTGGGGCAGCTGGTATCATCATCCTCAGTTATACATAGCCTGCGCTAATGATACTTACTTGTGGGAATTCATAGAGTCTGTTAAATGCTTTTATGTACATTTCATGCTGCAAAGAAGATATCACTTTATCAAACCATAAAACAACAGGGATTTAATTTGAAATATAACATGAACAATGTGATTTGTTTACTAGATGCCTATCTCTACTGATACTGCTACCACATGCACTCAATTTGTCCAGAGTCTGTACACTTCAACTTACCACCGAAAGGACAGTTGGGTTACAGCCAACAATGAACGGCAGTCCTCGAAATCCAGCAACTCTGTGTGCAATTCTCACTGGCAGTTCTTTATGTAAATACTGGGCACTTCTCTGAAAACAGAGAGAGAGAGTATATGCCACTCAATCTGCAACCAGTGGTGATTTCCTGAAAACTATAACATACAGTACAGGGTAGGCATTGCAGACCCAGGACACAGCCTCTAAATTCATACAAAACTGATCGCTGATTTCTAATTACAAAGCCATGGGATGAAGCAGAGCCTGCAGGGTGACCTGGTCTGGACCTGGACAAGAAGAATTAGGCCATACTAACCAATATATGCGATCCGTCAGGCCTCTTCCCAGAGTACAACATTGTCGTAGGAGTAAGACGAACTGATGACTGAAACAAGTTACAAAGAAAAAAACTGAAAAAAGCTGGAATTAGGCCTAAGTTGATTTCATGCAATCGTGATCTGGCAACAACACAAAAAATGCAGCTGTAATAAATTTAACCAAATCAAATGGATGTGAGCAAAATATGCATATCAGGAGGATTCGGTGAAAATTGTTAGTGAAGATCTCACGATTAAAACAGAGGAAATAGAAAATTTGGTTGAGAATTAGCTAACATCAATTAACATTCATTCATGATTGATATGAAATAGAAATCGGGTTTCTAAGGTGAAAGACATCGCTTCCTACCAGATTCGAACCCACGGACCCTCGCATGAGGCATCACTCGCCAACACGCCTTAACCACTAGCCAAATCCCCATCTTCTAAAAAAGATCGTTCAGTGGCCTAGGCCTAACGAGGCGTCGATCAGTACCCTGCGAGTAGTCCAAACAATCTCTGAACTCAAACAGTTTTATGTTAGGCCTATGCGAGGGGTCACATATAAAGGAGATAGGCCTAGGCCTACAAGTGAAGAATATGAAATAGAAATCGGGTTTCTATTCTAAGGTGAAAGACATTAGGCCTATTGCTTCACACTCATCAGCTGCTCATGATTGATAGATAAGAAAAAAATGTATTCAAACCTTGGCTGCCACCATATCAATAGCACCCTGGTTGAAGAATGAAGTAACAGTCCTGGGACTGTCTTGAGTCCTGTACCACACATCGTCTGTATATGATCTGGCCTGTAGAAATTGTGAAGAGACTCTCCAGCAGCCATTCTGAACTCTGTCCAGGGCAAATCGGAATGACCCAGTCCTCAGCATCTTTTTGCTGGTGGTGGCCGACGTGACGTTTGAACCGTCTTCAACAAAGTCTCATAAAATCGGGAATTGTTGGTCAAGATCTCCTACTATTATCAGTCTCATATACAACTCTCTCACAATCATTAATCTGTTTCTTTACTTTCAGTGGCAGGAGAATGTTTTGTGCCATATCCTCCCGCAGAATGCCCCCAAACTCTCAGCTGATCGTCATTCATGTCATTGTCACGATTGTGGGCCTGAACGTACATGACGTACCGCATGCACAACATGCACAATGCACATGATGCATCAATCATGAATCAAGCACATGCAATTGATCAGCCAATCAGCGATCAGCTCGCGCCAGGCAATAGCCCTAGCGGTGGGATTAGGAACCAATCTTGCATTCCGGCAACTTCGCTAATTTCTATATCCTACATTTGAATAAATTTTAATATAGTTAGTACATGAAAAAAGCATATACTCGTTAACATGTATTTTGAGTAACAAAACAGACTCTATGGAAGTAAATCAGCTAAATAAATTTAGTACGAATCGCCAATTTTTGTATGTCTTTGAATGAACTGCTGGCTTCTCCTAATCTGCATATCAGAATGAGAAATCATGAAAATCGGTAGTATTCCAAAATGTATGACGTAATATAAATTTGCATATCATAATGAGAAATCATGAAATTTATTAGTTTCATTACCATTCGTAAACAGTCGGGAACCGATCTAGTTATAAAATTGTCAGTGACCAGAAAAATGTATTTCAATTCACATTAATTTTAATAATTCTTATTTCACTCATTGCTGTATTAGAGTATTTATAAATTGCTCGACTGAATTATGTGAAATTGCAAAGTAAGAACCGGAGTAAATCATGGCTTCAGAAAATGGCCGCCCGCGGCATGAATGTTCTCCCTTTTTCTGGTAAAAAAGTGGCTCAATTAACATTGTTTTAAATAAATTTTTCTCTTCTGTTTAATGCCATGTTTGAGTGTGATGTTCATTTCTTCTGGTTGTATACGTTATGCCTAGGTAGGGCCTAGGCTTCTCTAGGCCTGGGCCTATTTACATAGGCCTGGTATGGTCAGATTGTATGGGCGGTTATATCCGCAAAAAGTTGACGTTGACAAAACAGAGATGCTAGTGGGCCTACTGAAGTCAATCCAGAGTGAATCAATCTGGACTTATTTTAATAACAATGTCGATGTATCTTTCAGAATCTGAAGACCAGCAGAAGCTTCGCTTTCAAGTTGAGTTAGAATTTGTACAGTGCCTGGCGAATCCAAATTATCTGAACTGTAAGTATGGTAGTTTTTCAATGGATGGTCAACATAGGCTGTATCATCTATTAGGCCTATTCCACTCTTCTTCCTTTGATACTGAACCATCGGAGGAATCATTTCAGGATAGATGGACATGTAGGGACCGATGTTGAGATACATTTTCTAGGGAATTAGTCACGAGATGGGATACTGTCAGATGTCATGCTTTCAATTTCAGTTCTTGCCCAAAGAGGATATTTCAAAGAACAGACTTTTGTGAATTATTTGAAATACCTGCTGTACTGGAAAGAACCAGAGTATTCCAAATATCTGAAGTAAGTGGAATAGAAATCA
>NMRB01000254.1:165882-194607 GCA_002633025.1 Notospermus geniculatus | reverse complement strand
GAGGAATAATACTGACTAGCTATGTGTTTGGACTTTGAAAGGAACGAGTTTAGAATCCCCTGTCAGTGCCCAAAAAAAGGTCAACGATTGACGGAATAAGCCGCATTGTACAATAGGATTTCCATTGTGTGCCATGGAGTAACGTCACTTCCGACGGGGGATTCTAAACTTTAGCCCTTTGAAATTAACAACCCCAAATCAACCATCACCATAGGGATTTCCCGACTTCTTCCTGTGAACTTCGATGTGAAGCGTGAATTTGATGGATTAATTAATCATGCTCAAGCAGAGTTAGCCATGATTTAAATGTCGACTCCTATGGGCTGTTCTTGTTCTGTTATTGCGAGGCGGATTGGACGCAGTCGACAACCAAACGGTCGCCACATAAAGATCAACAGTAAGACTTTGCTGTTGTTTAATGTTTCTTCGGCATGATTTTTTATCATGGTGTTCACACGCACGGTGTTGTGATTCACTTGGTCTGGGTGCTGCTCACAGGTGTGGTTGATCACATTGAACATTAATTCATTGCCGTCCAATTATCCAAATCCAATGGAATCTTCACAGCTCTAGGCCTATATTTATTGAGAGTTTGTTTGACAACAAATACATGCAACAAGTTTGAATAATTTGTACTTTAACTCAACTGATAAGGGCTGAAATGCATCATGCATAGTTGAGATCTCGCTATGGTCAGTTCTCACTCCACAAGCAAATAACTTTCTATTGTTTCCAGTCATTGAAGCATCAAGTGCCAATGAACGGAGTGATCTCAACCTAAACCGGACCAGCATCACCAACAACTTCTCTAATCACACTGATTTGGCTGTTGTCAATTCAATTTCACTTCCATCTCTGGATAAAGAGCTGAGCACCAAATCGGACAAGATGTCGGGGAGTAATATTGATATCATGATAAGCTTTGATGACGCAGACCAGAAGAAGGCGAAATACTTCGCTGGTGAGTTGAGCAGTTTATACCATTGTCATCCTAGAATCTGAAATTCAAACATCAATATTCAAAGTACTGTGCCAGGTACTAGTAATCTGAAGTTTTCTTCACATTTCCAGTTTCTTATGTACTGTCATTGTCAATCATGACTTTTTCTGATTTAGATAAATTGACAGATGCTGGTCTCCGGGTATGGATTGGAACTGGGAAATCAGGTGCAGAAAAAGGTCTGGCCATTGTACAGTGCAAGGTGAGGGGATCAGTTTTCTTTCCATTTTGTGTGTCAAAACAACTTAATCATTGACATGTTTACCAGGATAGTTTCCAATCCTGACATTGGTCTTTTTTTGCAGGCGTTCATTCAGATCATGAGTGGTGAAGGAGCGGCATCCAAAGCTCTTCAAGATGAGTTGTCCCTTGCCTACATCAGTGACACGCCGATTTTTCCTGTTGGCCTGACACCCTTTCCTTTAATTGCACCTTATTTGGATAGTGGCAGGTATGTATGATCCAATCAAAATTTTCTGTCTTATACAACATTGACCTAATGAAGTAATTGGATCTTTCTAATGATTTCAACAGGCGATTGATTCTTGCCAAAATTCAATGGACTTTCTTCACCAAAGAAGAGCATTATGAGGCGAGGTTTGACAGTTTTTTTAGCAGCCTCAAGGCCGAAATCGAGCGCAGCTCAGAAGATCCAGATGTTGGGACAGGAGAGGAGGAACATTTCACTTCAATGAACAGATCAAAAGCAAGAGCAAGGAACATGGACGACGTGCCAGAAGACATGAAAGATTTCATGAGTGAATTTTCTAACGAGGACACCAGTGAAGAAACTCAGGGCTTCTGGATGCGTCATTTTGGTGATGAAAATCAGGTGCCCTGGTTGAAATTCTCTGATGCCTTTGTGGGGGATTATAAACAGCAGATTGTGCGTGTTTTTGGATTAGACAAAGAAAAATGGCTCTCTGGCTTGATTCACAAAGATATTTTTTTACTTGCATCCAATGTCTCGAAGTCCAGTTACTTGCAGTTTTCTAACCACAAGACCAGTGATCCACACTACTTCTTTTCACGGGTTCAGGATTATGCTACAGCCATAATTGCTATGAAAGAAGTCTTTGACATGGAGAGTACTGTTCGCTTAACAGCAGTGCAAAATTTAGGTAAGTTGTGTCAGCTGTTTGCATTTTCTAAATATTGAGTTGAGCATCATAGAGTCCGATTGATGTTGGCAGTGATGGAACTGCATGTTGGCAGTGGTGGAACTGCAAGTGAATGTATGAATGCGACACCCTTTCCAATTCATAGACTGCCTACAGTGCACAGTTTGTTGTGAATTATACAATTCCATATCCCATGGCTCTTGGTGAGGACTTTTGTGCTGAGCATGCAGATTGTTCTAAGTAGTGTACCCCTTCTTTCAGGAAAATTCAGGACACCTTCTGTAATCACTACATTAATGGAGTTGTTGGATGATTCGGAGCCAAATTTGAGGGCTGTGGCAGCCTTGGCCTTGGGCAGATCAGGTGAGGGTTTGAGGAAAGTGTGGGTGTGTTAATATCAGATCATCATACATGTCAGTTTTCCTCAGAATATGAGGGCTGTGAAGAGGAATGTAGTGAACTTTAAGCTTGGTGGTTTTTGTGCCAATGCTTGCAGTTTTTGAACAGTTTTGTGTCGGGTCATATTCTTCAGTCACTTGGGAATTATCTCCCTCAGGGTTCATTTCCTGGACTGAGCTTTGCTTAGGTGGGTCACACATTTTCTTGGGATTCAAATCATTACAATCAGCACAGATTGTTTCCAATTGAAAACTGCTTAATATTTCAGGGAAAAAAACAAAGAAAGTTGTTGATCGTCTGCTAAGATCTTTGGAAGATGAAGACAGATTAGTGAGGGAAAGTGTATGTCTTTCCCTTGGTCACCTGCAGGTGGAAAGAGCAGTGCAGCCAGTTTTAGACAGATGGTAGGTCAGCAGCAATTTTCATTGCTGCCATCTGTGCATGTAGTACAATAGAAGGCACATCTACTTCACTGAACCATGCCAAATGAACCCTTGTTGCTGACCAGAGTGCTACCTGTGTCGATCAATGGATAACCAGAGATGATTAGCCAATCAGGAGCTCCCTGTGTCAATCAATGACCCACCAGCTGATCAGGTCGGATCAAAAAAATTAACAAACGTAATATTTATTGCAGGCGTAATGATCCGATATCAACAGTAAGAGAGGCGGCTAAAATTGCCATCACAAAAATTGGTGGTGAAGAAGCCCAAGGGGCCATTAAAGTGACACAGGTATTGTCCGAAGAGATGGCAAACTTGAGGAAGAAGCGGACATAGAGCAGACTTTTTTTCAGGATCGACAACCAGTTCTACATGTACTGGCATTGATTGTCGTTAGTTCAGTGGGCTTGTGACATATACAAGACAGTGAAATCACGTTCTTGAATTTGTGCTTGATGCTCTGTAGAGTGTCAAAGTTGTGGACTTAAAATAACTGATTCTCTGGTGCAGTATCTGAATTCAAATACATGTAACTGTTCCCTGTGTGATCATTTGCTTGTTTTTCTGTTCTTTAGAGTATTATTACTTCTCCATGGGATTTTGTGGCACCTTTTTGTCACACCATTAGTATTAGTAGCACAATTCTGCACCATATTTAGTTTTTATCAGACATATATATTTTTGATCTGTAGGTATATTGAAGAATGCATACGCATAGTATTATGGATATATAAGGATACATAAGGTATATAAGGATACAGTGTAGATTATATACATGTAGCTGATATAGGTCTGGGTAGTAATCCATATGCAAGCTGAGTGCCTTATTTTCACATAGGACACTTTATTTACAGCGGGAAGTCGGCATTGACTCTGTTATTGTTGATGGTAACACATCTTGATGTATGTTCTAAGTTGTGATAGTAAGGCTGCTATATGTCTCTGTATTTCCAACTTCTTCTTCACTGTATAATTCAGCAAGAACAGCCATAGTTTTGAAGGGTCAATTTCAAGTATGCCATGCATATTATGTGGGCATGATTTGGGAATCATTTCTTATTTCACCAGCCGTCCATGAGGCTCAAAAACAGTGAAGTGAACATGGGGAAAGGATAAATCTCAAGTCAACTTCCCTATCTGCTCGTCCAGTGCGGATGAGTCAATGTGAAAAGTCCCTGGACTACATGACATATAGCAGCCAAATTGTTTTCCAGTCCAACATGTTTGCAGCAAATGTTGTACTATGAGGCAGTATAAGTAGGGTACATCATGAATAATAAAGGGGTCAAAATGTTCAAATAAGTATATGGTGCTTATTTCATTTACATGAATATGCTTTTTCGGACTTCCTGGCAGGTGGTTGCAGCCAACTATCACTCACAATTCATCCCAGCTTGAAGGATTTAGTAGCAGTCGCAGCAAGAGGCATTGGGGATATCAATGCATGCAGCCTCTCCCAACATTCACACTGCCGAGGAGACTTACTTCCTACGAATCAAGGAATCGAGGGAGGACAAGGAACAAGCAGAGGACATGTATGATAACCACTTGGTGGTTGTAGATCTGGAATATGAAGAAATTTCACTCCAGGCAAACCAAGAAAAAGACTGCTAAGTTAAACAATTCATAGAAATTACATTTTATTGGAACCCATGTTAATATGATAGATGCAACAATTTGATAAATAAATAACCACCCACAAAACTGATATACCCGGTAGGCCTACTTTAATTTCAGGAAAATCCCTGTCAGATCAACCAAGTTCAACGGCATTCAACTTGTCAAATCACAATACCATCCCAGAATATAAATTTAAGAGTGTTGTTCATGATTAAAGAGCGAGGATCCCTTTGGGTAAGGCCTTCCCACTTCAAGTGTTTTATTTACAATATTTACATTAAAAAACTAACAAATGAAAGGATCCTGCATGGTTCTCATAACAACTCGTAAGTCATGAAGTAGCCTATATATATAAACCTGGCCACATCAACGACAACAGTGAAACTTCTCATATTAATGCTGAATGAAGCAGTACTCTCTGAGAAAATCTGCCATTTCCTGAATGGCCAACCTCTCTAATTGTGAATACATCCACAGAACAAAGAGATGATTTGCTATCTCAAGTAGAAGTTGATAACTTCGCCATTAACTATGTCCGTAGTGTAGTAAAATAACATGTCTTCCCCACACAATGTTGTGTCCTCTGAGTGGTGTCATTTTATATGAGCTTTATCTTTCCTCCAAAATCAAATAGGGATGAAGCACGTATTTGATTTCATCAGCTTGCTCTTGAGCCTGTCCACAACATTGAACATTGGCACAGCACACCATCATCCAAGAACATGAGAATCAAATAGCTGAGTTCTTGTATACCGTACCAATATCATTATAGTTACCGTGGGAAAGGTAGGATAAAGATATCCTGAAAAGTTCATGTTAAGATTCTTAGGAGGAATCTTAATCTGTCTTTTTATCAGAACCAGCAGTCACAGTTTCGCCATTCATGCTATTTGTATTTCCATTTTTTACTGATCCATTCATGACCTGAAAGTAGAGAGATACACCGTCAGTGAGCGTGTTGGCTTTTTTTATGCACAAAAGTACAATTTACTAAGGGCCCCCTCTTCAAAAAACACATGAGCAGAAGTCCAACAATCCGTTGTGCATCCCATATCTGATATCAGCATGATCAGATAGGCCTATAATATGGGCAGTGATGGGTGGCACCTCCCAGAACTGAAGTAGCAGCAGGTCATGAGGTGGGAGGACAGGCGCGACTTCACTGATATTGTTGGATTGTAGTCGAAGTAAAAACAGACCTTTTCAGTTCCTTCGGTCGTTTTCGCATCACCATGACCACTCGTCACAGCGTCGTCTTTTTTCTTGCCAAGGAGCGGTTCCCAGATCCAGGAAATGTAAGGTCGGATGAAGCGGTGGAAAACCCATAAAACAAACGGCACAACAATGCATGGAATGCAAACCATCTTGTTCTAGTAATGGACGATGGTTAGACAGTTCGTGATATCTACTGTACACACGACTACTAGCTATATTTATCAGAGAATAGGTCTTTTTGGTGATAAAATCAGAGACTACGTGTAAGTTTTTGATTCACTCGGCTATGTGTATAAAAATAATAATTCAGATCAGATGGAACATTGGTATACTACCCGATGAAACGCGTGGTGGGGGTCAACCCGCGCGAAATTTGAATTTCGCGCATAAAATTCTTTTGCCTGGTTTCCGGTTTTAATCGTATCACCGTGTTCTTTGTATCTACTGACTGAATCAGGTGACCAACATGGCAGCTTCCGCAGTCGGAGCGTCTGCTCTTGTCCTTTTTGCCATTTTTATGGCATCAGATGGCCAAGTGACATTGACACCCCTAATTTGTTCGCCAGCTGGATATGATATCAATAATCTGACAAGGTATCAGGCTTTAGCTAACAGGGATTTTGCTCGCCAACTGACATGGTAGGCCTAGGCCTAGTCTGGTGTCGATGTCTCTAAACACATACAATGTATCACCATCACACATGGACATGCACAACGTGACCAGTGACGCCGACAATCATTGAATGAATGTAGGGCTAGGCCTACTAGGTACTACAGATAAAACACTGAGCAAAAGACCTGTATCCGCCCCTGACATGACGAATTGACCGAATGTAGGCCTAGGCCTAAAAAGGTAGGCCTACAGGTAAAAAAAGTAAAAAGGTAGGCCTGGTAAAAAGGTAGGCCTACCACTAAAAAAGGTACGGGGTAGGCCTACTAGGTAAGGTACCGTACTGGGTAAAAAAGGTACCGGTAGGCCTACAGGTAAAAAATTAGGCCCTAAGTAGGTAAAAAAGGTAGCCTACTGGTAGGCCTACTAGGTAAAAAAGGTAGGCCAACAGAAAAAATGGAATTGACGTTTATAAAGATTTATAATGGCCTACCTCCATGGTTACAGATAGGGGCCTTGGGGGAATTAATACTGTTACAGTATAAAGGGTAGGCCTTCCAGTACCAGTAAAATTGCATTCAACATTTCTTTCAGGGCTGATTATTGGAAATTCACCACAGCAGAAAAAGGTCATTGCCTGAGTGGTTCAAAATGCACTTTCTACATGAGCTTATGCAAGAAATTACCTGATATAGGGGCTGGCTCCAGTTGCAAAGATGCCTCTGTGTGCCAGAAATCAGAAGATACAGGAAAATTCACAAAGGTGGGGGCATATTCCCCAGGAAACCCCTTCCTTAAATTAGGTGAGTCGGCCCAAAGGGGTGCCGTGGAAAAGTTTGAGTCAGGCTTTTTGTGGGGAAAAGTGAGAGCATCAAATAGGCTAAACACTACAGTCATGACACTTGACAGTAGTGCTTACTGGTATACCGGGACCTGATCGCATAGACTGAAGCAAACCCCAAATTTTCTTAATTGGACTGATGTATTGACTTTAAAACTCCTCTATTAATTCCAACTGTTTTCTTCATTTCACAACTCAGCTTCTTGCTTTCATTTTAGAACACAGTACATTCTGGGCCTTATTCAGTAATGGTGCCAATTATACAACAAAACAGAACAAAACATGTAATTTGGCTGCTTATTACGTGTTTGTGTGTGATAAAAATGTCCCTTGGATTCCGCAAGAGGGACAACCTGGAAAGGTAGTTGCCTCACCTGTGCCAGGAAAACCACTTGTCAAATTGGATGAATGCACAGTAAGTTATATCTTTCCGTAGCGGTATATAAGATGGTGTCCATATAAATCTGTTGTCCACAATAGCCCACTCCACAGTCCTCAGTGCTGGTTTGACAGAGTACTGCTAGTTCCAGTCGTCATGCTTTTGGTGAATCCTCTTCTGTAAAGCAGTTACCGTACTGGCCCAGCCTCAGGCCGCTGAGTATATTTATATTTTGATTTGAATATTTCTTTAAGTTTGAAACATTTGGATTTCACTCTGTAATTTTTTCTGTTTCAGTACAATGTAACTGTTCGCTATGCTGGAGCTTGTTATACACTCCAACCAGCTGCTACCATTGCTATTCTTAGTGCTGGTAGTGTCCTTCTTATTCTGTAAGTAATACCACGTGGGAGAGCAGAGTTCATTTCAATGCTAACAGGTCATGAGGGCTTGTTTCAATGCCTATTCAGTGTTCAATGCTGCTAATGTTTTCTGAATGGTCCACTGTTAAGAACAAAATGAAGGCAAACCAAGATTTCCAGTCATAATACAAGAGGAATCTCACATATCGTGATAAAAATGAACTGAAAACTTGACTCAGCATTTTATCATTCCAGGTTTACCATTGCAGTTGTTGTCTACTGCCTTGGTGGAGTGATATACAATCATTGCCAAGGGGCCGATAAGAGGCACCTTGTCCCACATGCTGATTTCTGGGAGGAGCTTCCCGTCAACATCAAGGTATGTTCATGCTTCTTCATAGAGAAGTATTGTACCGGTATCTTACTGAACAGTGCAAGGCTGGTTGTGAATGGTATTAGATGACAATAATGAATCTTTAAAAGTACCGGTATGTACATCCTGTCTTGTCTTCACTGGAGAAAGGAGATTTTATCTCACTCTTGTTTACTTTTCAGGAGGGCTTCAGGTTCACCTTCACCTGCGGTCAAAGCCGCCAAGCAAAAGCATACGAACAGCTGTAGGTTGGAAGGAAGCTTCCAGTTGATTTTGTTATTGATTTGGTCGCAAGAAACAACATCAGCCTTGGGAAAATCTATCAAATGGACCCTCCAATTTTGATCACTGCTCAATGATTGTGACCCGTCACATCAAATCAGGTATTAAGTTGCACAAGATATGAACCAGGATGAACCGAAATAACTCCAGGAGATAAAGGAAGAAATTGTCAAAACGTTGGTCCCAACCTGCCAACTTCAGTGCGATTTTGTACCGTACTCATTTTGTGTTGATTTTGTCACATACCGGTATTTTCTGCTCATCAAGATAGTGATCAATATGATGACTTACCAAGGTAATAAAAGCTTTAAATGATTCCAAATTTCATGAACTGCATGGTGCAATTACCAGATATTAATACTAGCAATTCATTGGACTGTGATATAAGTGCCTGTCAAAGTAAAGTCTTCCAGTTTCAGCAATCTAAGTACCAGGTTAGAGCTAGATCAGTCTATTTTCATATGGAAGAAGATAGTTTTTTGAAATGGCATGTTATGATTGGTATGAGTACTTCTACATGCACATGTATGATATAATCATGGATTTGATTCCTTTATGATGTACCGTAATCAGCTTCTTTTCAAAATGCATTTTTTTTCAGATTTACCTATTGTCAATAAGAATTCGGATGCATACATGATGAATCACTATTTATTGTACAAATTCTTGTTTATTTAGCATGTTATTGTAATCTTTTTATTGAAGTTTTCATTGTTGATCGTTATTCTGGGGTAGGACTGACACTTTAATTCCTTCTCAGGACACTGTTCACTATTTGTTCTATGTATCACATTCAAGTTTCAGAATGCACCGTCTATGTTAAGCTCTTGTCTGTGACCTCTTTAGAATGAGTATAAACTTAAGAGTGTATATAGACACTGTGACCTCTTCTTGATACTAAATGTCACACTGGTTTTGTGATATTATGTTTGTTGTCTATGTTACTTTGTGAGAAGGAAGTCCTGTCGTTAAGGTAATGATGCACAACAAAAATAACTGGTCCTATAGTGGAGGGATTTTGTGGCTGTATTAGGCATGTTAGGACTGAGCATCTCATTACTGCGGTGTGAAAATTTGTTTGTATATATTTTGATTTTTGATGATTTGATAAAGTGTGTATATCGATCATTTTGACATCATATTTCATGTAATAGTGCTTTTCTGAACAATTCACAACTCTGGGAATAGAAATTAGGACAAAAATAAATGATACACTAATTCTCACCTGTGCCAGGAAAACCACTTGTCAAATTGGATGAATGCACAGTAAGTTATGTCTTTTTCCGTAGCGGTATATAAGATGGTGTCCATAACCTGTTGTCCACAATAGCCCACTCCACAGTCCTTCAGTGCTGGTTTGACAGAGTACTGGTAGTTCCAGTCGTCATACTTTTGGTGAATCCTCTTCTGTAAAGCAGTTACCGTACTGGCCCAGCCTCAGGCCGCTGAGTATATATTTTGATTTGAATATTTCTTTAAGTTCGAAACATTTGGATTTCACTCTGTAATTTTTTCTGTTTCAGTACAATGTAACTGTTCGCTATGCTGGAGCTTGTTATACACTCCAACCAGCTGCTACCATTGCTATTCTTAGTGCTGGTAGTGTCCTTCTTATTCTGTAAGTAGGCCTAATACCACGTGGGAGAGCAGAGTTCATTTCAATGCTAACAGGTCATGAGGGCTTGTTTCAATGCCTATTCAGTGTTCAATGCTGCTAATGTTTTCTGAATGGTCCACTGTTAAGAACAAAATGAAGGCAAACCAAGATTTCCAGTATTAATACAAGAGGAATCTCACATGCAGAGATATAAATGGACTGAAAACTTGACTCAGCATTTTATCATTCCAGGTTTACCATTGCAGTTGTTGTCTACTGCCTTGGTGGAGTGATATATAATCATTGCCAAGGGGCCGATAAGAGGCACCTTGTCCCACATGCCGATTTCTGGGAGGAGCTTCCCGTCAACATCAAGGTATGTTCATGCTTCTTCATTAGAGAAGTAATTGTATCTTACTGAACAGTGCACGGCTGGTTGTGAATGGTATTAGATGACAATAATGAATCTTTAAAAGTACGTACATCCTGTCTTGTCTTCAGGGGAGGAAGGGGATTTTATCTCACTCTTGTTTACTTTTCAGGAGGGCTTCAGGTTCACCTTCACCTGTGGTCAAAGCCGTCAAGCAAAAGCATACGAACAACTGTAGGTTGGAAGGAAGCTTCCAGTTGATTTTGCTATTGATTTGGTCGCAAGAAACAACATCAGCTTTGGGAAAATCTATCAAATGGACCCTCCAGATACAATTTTGATCACTGCTCAATGATTGTGACCCGTCACATCAAATCAGGTATTAACTTGCACAAGATGTGGACCAGGATGAACGAAAATAACTCCAGGAGATAAATGAAGAAATTGACATAACACTGGTCCCAACCTGCCAACTAACTTCAGTGCAACTTAGTAGCCTACTGGTTTTGTGTTGATTTTGTCACATATTTTCTGCTTATCAAGATAGTGGTCAGTTATGATGACTTACCAAGGTAATAAAAGCTTTAAATGATTCCAAATTTCATGAACTGCATGGTGCAATTACCAGATATTAATACTAGCAATTCATTGGACTGTGATATAAGTGCCTGTCAAAGTAAAGTCTTCCAGTTTCAGCAATCTAAGTACCAGGTTAGAGCTAGATCAGTCTATTTTCATATGGAAGAAGATAGTTTTTGAAATGGCATGTTATGATTGGTATGAGTACTTCTACATGCACATGTATGATATAATCATGGATTTGATTCCTTTATGATGTACCATAATCAGTTTCTTTTCAAAATGCATTTTTTTTCAGATTTACTTACTGTCAACAAGAATTCAGATGCATACATGATGAATCACTATTTATTGTATAAATTCTTGTTTATTTAGCATGTTATTGTAATCTTTTTATTGAAGTTTTCATTGTTGATCGTTATTCTGGGGTAGGACTGACACTTTAATTCCTTCTCAGGACACTGTTCACTATTTGTTCTATGTATCACATTCAAGTTTCAGAATGCTAAAAGTTTCAGAATGCACCGTCTATGTTAAGCTCTTGTCTGTGACCTCTTTAGAATGAGTATAAACTTAGAGTGTATATAGACACTGTGACCTCTTCTTGATACTAAACGTCACACTGGTTTTGTGATACAGTGGAACCCCGGTCGGCGACCACCCCTTTAACGCGACCACCCCGGAAAGACGACCAACTTTCAATTGTCCCGATTGTTTTTCTCTTTATCCTGCCGGTCGTCCATCTTAGTCGTCACAGTGTCAGTGGGCTATCTGCTTACTAGTATCAGGCCAGGCTGAAAATGGTCTAGTCTGGTTTATTAAACGAAACATGGATAAAAAGAAAATTTGACACTCAGTTGACTTCGGTCTGGATCGGCACTCATCGGGCCGATTTCGGTAAGGCGACCACCCCGCTAACGCGACCACTTTGGGTCTGTCCCGTGGGTGGTCGTGTTACCGGGGTTCCACTGTATTATGTTTGTTGTCTACTGTACTTTGTGAGAAGGAAGTCCTGTCGTTAAGGTAATGATGCACAACAAAAATAACTGGCCCTATAGTGGAGGGATTTTGTGGCTGTATTAGGCATGTTAGGACTGAGCATCTCATTACTGTGGTGTGAAAATTTGTTTGTACAGCTGTATATATTTTGATTTTTGATGATTTGATAAAGTGTGTATATCGATTATTTTGACATCATATTTCATGTAATAGTGCTTTTCTGAACAATTCACAACTCTGGGAATAGAAATTAGGACAAAAATAAATGATACACTAATAATTCTGAGAACTCCGGTCTTGTCCATTTTATGTTTCATATCTCATACGTGTACCACCAGTGTTTAACATGGAATGAAGACTTGAAACATTCACTGATATCCAAAAGTAGTGGATTTTATTATTCCATCACCTACCAGTACCGGTACATATAATCTTAATAACATTCTATACAAATCGAGAAATAAAGAAAAACATATTGTTATATTGTTGTAAAAATACTATGCAACAATAAACATTGCTATGGTAACATGAATAAGCTGGTTCATGCACGCTCTTCCTGCTTTTGAATGACATTAATAAGCAGTTTCGGGGACGAATACTCAAGGCCTGTTTCATAATCCACTCCAGCAGTTTTCCTTTCTGTTTGGTTTCCACAGGCATCGTGTTCCTACTTGTACAATAAAACAGGTCAAGCATTGACGCAAACAATTAGTAAGTATGGACTGATTAAGGCCTGTGGGAACCACAGAACAGAAACGGCCATTTTTTAACTGATTGTGTTTTTTTTATTTTTGACCTATTTCCAACATTCATGTTATTTGTCATGTCTGTAATGAAAACCTTGAATATAAATATACTCTGCCAAATCTGTTTTTATATACAAAGGGCTTTTATTCTGCTAGACTATGCATGAAAAGTATAATCAAACTTGTCACCGTACCAAATTTCCATTGCTAAGCATCATATTACTCACATCATCACTACATTGATTTGTTCTTCCAATAAGCGGTGAAAAACAGTACCGGTATCAAAATATATGATGGCACAATTTTCTGCAATATAACTACAGACACAGGAAGAAATACATGTAGTGGAATGTCTACTGCTAGAAAATGTTCAACTTCAAAAATATATTCAATCAGCAATCAAGCCATAAAATATCCAGCTCCACTTTATGTTGAGTTCAACTGAATTGAGAACCAGCAAAAATTGATAAGGGTCGCTCGTTTATCTATTTTTGGAACCAGTCATGATTCAGACATATGAATCTCCTTGAGTTACTCTAATGTTGCATGTAAGAAGTTATCATGGTGAAAACACCACAGAAAGTGAGAGTGCATATAGGTTCTGCAGTGCTGCACTCGACTCTCAGCCCCAATGTAAATGGGTGTGTACACTGACAAGTGCCCCAGACCCCTATCATTCGGAGAATGTGCACATGGGTCCTTACATCAATTGGTATTTTGATATATGCCTTGGAGAAACTTTTGGTAGAGATAAGGTAATAAAGATGACAAGTAATAGTTAGAATATACTGTATTGTTGGTTGAGGTATATAATCATTATTTTAGGATCAGCAGCATATCATCATGTTGACGCTCCCGTGACTTCATCATACAATCTGGAAAATAAACACATACATGTGACGTTGAATAATGTGAGCAATTAATAATGGATGTCAGACATACCGGGATAATGGGTGCAAGGAATAAACAGATGCTGGACCATCAGGCAACTGGAAAGTGTAATTATTGGGTAGCATATGCCACTTGTCTGTATCTATGACAAGATAGTGTGACACTATGGCTAAGTGATGAGAGCAGGCACTTTTATTTACTGGTACTTACATCAAATTCATTACTGTAACCAACAAGGTAATTCTTCTTCCGGTTAAAATAGCCCAGTATATATCGCCCCTGAAGGTCTCTTGTGTAGCTGCCTCCGAGCATTATCTTTGACTCGTCATTTTTTTCTTGTGGTTTGGCCCACATGTATGTTTTGTAGTCATCTGTTGTTTTGAAGTTAGCCTGCATTTGAAAGTTATATACGTTATAGGTTGGATAGGTTAGGTAGGTTCCCATTCTAAACTGGACCCATGTTCCCGAAGCCATCGTTAGGTTAACGATGTCGTTACGCTATGCATTTTCCCAGGTTTAACGACATCGTTAACCTAACGATGGCGTCGGGAACATGGCTCCTGATCCACAAACACTTCTTTGGTCTTGTTGCAGCTTAGTTGCTATCACCAAAGTTAAGCTCTGTTTAGCCCAGCGATGAATTGATGGATGTCTTGTGAACTTGTGTGTATGAAGCATTTTTATTATGACTGCAAAGTGATCCTCCAAAGGATCAACTCCAACGAGAAAAGATCACTTACAGGGTACAGGCCTATCCAATCCCATGTGGACACATCTAAGTCACCGCTGACAGAGTAGAAAGCTGTGTTTTCTGTCCCTGCATTCCAGGTAGATATGGTGGTGAATTGTACGGGTAATGGTGGACTTTCACTGAATACCTACAAATGCAAAGTTCTGATACCGTATTCCCGTAAACTTAAACAACTTTATAATAAGTAGCCTGGACATGGTTGAACCACAACTGATGTATTGTGATTTGAGCCAGCCCTGGCTTAATGTTTAAAGGCAAATGCCAACACTGGCAACTCAATGAACACATACCAATCTCAAAGTGCGGTTGCGCTGTTTTTACAATGAGTACCCGGTACAGGTGGAAGAATTTCAACAACCCTACCCAAAGAATGTGACTGTGAAATCATCTGATCAGAATGTTTGCACAGCTTCCCACACAATGACATGAGCCCCCACCCCCATGATGGGATCAGTAACACAAATACAGGGCACTATATAGAAGAAACTACCCAATATCCTCACCTTTACTTCAAAAGTAGCAGTGACGGGTTTGTGATCACTAGTTTTATATTCAGGATAATTTCTATAGGAAAGCTGCTTGGTGGAAAGAGATATGTCTTTGAATGAGTCCTCATGGGTCATCCACAATACCCGATCAGTCCAGGCAGGTTTTCGTTGCTTTTCACTGGAAGAAAAAGCAGACAAATTTAATCATTGTTACCGAGCGGTAAAAATGAGAAACACCAGAAATCTTATTACCTTGTGTCATAGTCATCTGTTCCTAGGTCGTACTTAAATGTTGGGTCAAAATTCAATGGTCCTTCTTCAAAATCGACAAATATAGTTTCTTCTTTTCGATTTTTGTTCAACTGCAAAAGAATTGACAGGAAATGAAAAACATATCAAATGCTAAATCTTTGACTTTACTAACTTGGCCTATATACCAGACTTTCACTTCATGAACAGCCCAAATTTTGCCAATTCCCACCTGATCATACGGCCACATGGTTTGAAGTTCTCCTTTCTTCACTCTCCGCTCTATCTCTGCCTTGTCCAATTCATCGATCCGAAAATTAAGGTCCCCCATCCAGAATACATAGCTGAAATAAGGTTCAATAAGTGTAAGTAGCATGCCAATGAAGTAGAAACTACAGTTAAAATCAAGCCATGACAGCAACACATGAAGTTGCAACACATGAAGTTGCCACTGCATGAAGTCTTTCATGAATGTAAAACACTCACTCATGGTCGAGTATGAAGTCCACATCATTGTCACGAAATTTCTGACCATCAAGTATATCCATGTAATCCTGCAGGAAAGAAGGGAACCCACGTCACCAACTAAGAAGCAGCCACTAAAAAGCCTGAACTGGCTCTGGTGCACTGACCATCAACTGGATGTGCTACATTGAAGCAACAAATGAATGCCATGTCACGAAGTCCCTCAGAAAAATGATAAAGAGCCATTTTGTCTTCACAAGTTGATGGTGAGTGCCAAGTTCATCCAGTGTACCAATAGTTCTACCAGTACCACCAATAAGGCCACACTTTTTTTATTCTTTGGTTTACGGGCCCGCCGACGTGGCAAAATGCCATTCCGAAAAAAAAATAAAATTGGGAAAATTAGTTTCTTTTATTGCCTCCGAACTTCAAATGAAGTCTTCTAAGAAAAAAACAAATAAATGGAGTTGTTTTTATTCCCGCCGACCTTGATTTCAGCTGTCACGACTGCTAAAATAAATAAAACCAACTGACGTACGCCTATTTCCTGGCAGCGAGGACGGAAAGAAGTAGAAAAGAGGCATTTGTCAAGAGTTTTTTGGTTTTTTATTTCCTCCGAGTTGTCTTACTTGTCATTCAAAAGGTGAAAATGAAAAAACTGAACTGAACCAAAGTTTTTTTTAATTTTTATTCCGTCCTCTGTACCTGGGCTCAAAATCTTTGTGCCCGTAAACCAAAGAATATAATAACCGTGGCCTAACGGAGAGCATGAGCAACCTAGCTTTCTGGAAGGTGAGATTCCATGAAGCCTGTGAAAACTTAACTGGGAAAATGTACAGAATACTACATGTACCAGTATTGGGAAAGCATCAATTGCAGTACACATACATGTTCATGCACAAAGCTCACCATGCCAAGCTCTCACAGAAGCAAATCTCACGAAAGCAGTACTACTGATGATTGTAAATGAACAGGTTGAAGTTTGCTACGTCCGAATCCAAAAAGTGCATCTTTAACTAAAACTGCATAAAAGTCATAAGATGAATGAACAGTCCACTGTTTCCTGATGAGCCTTCACCAGCCTGGTAAGTGAATGTTCTCTTTACCTCAATTCGGCCTTTGACATTTGCATCATGAGCTGTAAGATGGCAGTTCACGAAGATCAAGTTCACACCACAGTAGTCAAGTCGAACACTAACTCCACCTTTATTAGCCTGAAGACATAAATGATGAAAACCATATTTTGTGTGCAATGAAATGGTCCATGGACCATGTGCTCACCCGTTTGGACATAGTGTAATGACAGAGAGAGCTGAGGTACATGTCAGTTATGAGCAATGTGGGTCAAGTCATTCCCAATTTGCAGGACTTCAATGATTTTTGGGTCAAGTCGTTTCTGAGTTATAAAGTGGAGCCATTTAATTCAAACAGATTACCCTAGTACCTTATCAACTGACAATGGCAACTGGTTGAGAACTGACATGACAAAATGACACATATTACACTCACAGATGATGAATCACCAGCTTTTGTAACTGCAAAAAAACCTCAAAACTCTATTTTGAAATGAGGGAGAAGTACATGTATTTCTGCAAACTTACAATTAATCCACCAAATCCTGTTTTTGTAGATTCTGACTCCACATTTGAAACATCCAGCAGTCTTGACCTCTTGACAAATACCTGTAGCAGCAGCCATGCCAGTGATCTCATCTTCACCTGAATACATGACATTTTAGAGTTCATTAATGAACCACGAGGTCAGTGTACTATAAGTATTACTAGGTTATTTGTTCATTGTGAAATACTGGAGGAAAGCAGAGACCAAGAATTAAAGAAACCTGTATGGCATTATTCACATTGAACAAGACAAATAATTGTACCACAACAACCCAACATTCAGGGCCGTCCTGGTATTTAAATCAAATACCCGCACCTGTACATATCCTCTACTTGTAAGAGAAACCAATATTTTTTGTGACCAGGCATTTTCATCAGCCATTTCCTGCAACCTGAAAAGACAAGTGTCATCAGTTGATTATAATTTTCTTTTATTACATGTATCTGAAGTACCGTATATGAATGACTTTATTAGAAATGACCAATGTGGATTTAGTACAAGTATGCCTATACTAGGTTGAGTTTGGTCTAAAAAGCAGACTCACATGATGTATCAATTAAAACAACCATGATTTATATACCGGTATGATGTGTCAATTAAAACAACCATGATTTATATACCGGTAGTTTCAATACTTGAAGCAATCTCTAATTGTGCCATGTAAGGCTGTTCTCATGCATGTCATATGAACTGATGTGTACTGTCAGATGGTGGTGATAAGATCACACATTCCTGGCTCTGGTAGCTTATTCAACTCCCTAGACTAATTGTCTTTAATCTAACAATGTATGAGAGATCAATGAGGAAGGTGGCATCATTGTATTACGAACCCCACAGCAATGACCTCAGGGGTAGTATCGCCAGTTAATCCCAGCCATGAGTCCATGCTAATTGGTGGCGGTTGCTCTGCAACATTCCAGGTGGCCACATGGATCCTGGAAGTGGAAAAAGTAAAATAATTTACTTGCATTTTGGAAGAAATAGGCAACATCACATCATCATCACAGAGGCTATACCTCATGAATGGTCGAACCTTGGAGGAATTATTGTCGAACCTTGGAGGAATTACCACAATGTGGTAGGTGTCGTATGATGATGAAGAAATATAGGGCCTACTGCAAAGATAGGGCTACATCCACACTTCACTGGCTTCTTTCAAGATCACTTTGACTCTACTCTGTCAAAAAAATAATTAGTCATATTTCATATTTCTAAACAAGAAGAACCAAGAACATGTACACAACACATTTCTCCTACCGATATGAGTTTGAGGCTTCAATTGACCAAGCTACCCCAACACCAAGAAGCAAGCCCCAATTTTATAGGCCTACAAGAGTACTGCTAATTAAATACTTATGTTGATACACACCAAATATGGCGACTTGCTCTTGTGGTTACAGCTGTTGGTGTTGGCATATCAAGTATATCCATGTAATCCTGCAGGAAAGAAGGGAACCCACGTCACCAACTAAGAAGCAGCCACTAAAAAGCCTGAACTGGCTCTGGTGTAATGACAGTCTAACAGGTGGCACTGACCATCAACTGGATGTGCTACATTGAAGCAACAAATGAATGCCATGTCACGAAGTCCCTCAGAAAAATGATAAAGAGCCATTTTGTCTTCACAAGTTGATGGTGAGTGCCAAGTTCATCCAGTGTACCAGTAGTTCTACCAGTACCACCAATAACGGATAGCATGAGCAACCTAGCTTTCTGGAAGGTGAGATTCCATGAAGCCTGTGAAAACTTAACTGTGAAAATGTACAGAATACTACATGTTCTAGTATTGGGAAAGCATCAATTGCAGTACACATACATGTTCATGCACAAAGCTCACCATGCCAAGCTCTCACAGAAGCAAATCTCACGAAAGCAGTACTACTGATGATTGTAAATGAACAGGTTGAAGTTTGCTACGTCCGAATCCAAAAAGTACATCTTTAACTAGAACTGCATAAAAGTTATAAGATGAATAAACAGTCCACTGTTTCCTGATGAGCCTTCACCAGCCTGGTAAGTGAATGTTCTCTTTACCTCAATTCGGCCTTTGACATTTGCATCATGAGCTGTAAGATGGCAGTTCACGAAGATCAAGTTCACACCACAGTAGTCAAGTCGAACACTAACTCCACCTTTATTAGCCTGAAGACACAAATGATGAAAACCATATTTTGTGTGTAATGAAATGGTCCATGGACCATGTGCTCACCCGTTTGGACATAGTGTAATGACAGAGAGAGAGCTGAGGTACATGTCAGTTATGAGCAGTCTGGGTCAAGTCATTCTCAATTTGCAGGACTTCAATGATTTTTGGGTTATGCCACCTGGCGGCCATATTGGATGTGGGGCCAAAACTTCACCTGCACGTAAAAGTCAACTAGAGGGAGCCACATAGCACATTTGAGCACTCTGGGTCAAGTCGTTCCTGAGTTATAAAGTGGAGCCATTTAATTCAAACAGATTACCCTAGTACCTTATCAACTGACAATGGCAACTGGTTGAGAACTGACATGACGAAATGACACATATTACACTCACAGATGATGAATCACCACCTTTTGTAACTGCAAAGAAACCTCAAAACTCTATTTTGAAATGAGGGAGAAGTACATGTATTTCTGCAAACTTACAATTAATCCACCAAATCCTGTTTTTGTAGATTCTGACTCCACATTTGAAACATCCAGCAGTCTTGACCTCTTGACAAATACCTGTAGCAGCAGCCATGCCAGTGATCTCATCTTCACCTGAATACATGACATTTTAGAGTTCATTAATGAACCAGGTCAGTGTACTATAAGTATTACTAGTAGGTTATTTGTTCATTGTGAAATACTGGAGGAAAGCAGAGACCAAGAATTAAAGAAACCTGTATGGCATTATTCACATTGAACAAGACAAATAATTGTACCACAACAACCCAACGTTCAGGGCCGTCCTGGTATTTAAGTGTAAGTCCACGAATAGACCATGCAGAATGTGCTAAGGTGGGGGTCGGCGGATTGCAATGAAATTTGGTGTGTAGTTACCCCCTGGTGAGGGACAAAAGTACGCAGAATATTGGCCAAATAAATTGGCTGGTTGGGTGCATATAGCAAAAATGGGGTCAGAATGGGTCAACCCTCTGCAGGGTCCTGGTTGACAAAACTGGTCTGAAATTGTAGGCTGAGACTCCATCTTTAAAAAACAAAAAGAAAATCTTTGCCCGCTCTTTCCATTGCAGAGATATGCCTGTGTATATGTAGACATTTTGATGTACGTGTACATTCGTAGTACATCAGTAGTGCATTTAATGCACCTGCATATCTCTACAATGGAAAGAGCGGGCAAAGATTTTATTCTTTTAATAAAGAGAGACATCCCCCTACTCCTTTCCCTGATGTGCTCACCTTCCTCACCCCTGCAGAGGGCCCGTGATTCTTTGTAGACCAAACCATACCTTTTTGACAAGAGTGCAAAAAAGGACTGTACCTTTAAATCAAGAGGGATTTGGAACAAACGGAAAATGGGAAAAAAATACAGGGGGCATCTATTTTCATTGACATATAAAAAATATCTACTGCTATTGCCTGCCAATGCCTGAAAATTCACTCAAATGGACAGTATTTTGACGAAAAATTGCTGTTATCTTAAAAAAAGGTATTTTTGGCAGTATTTTTGCCCCTTACTCCCAAACGGTGTGATCAATCTCCGAAATATTTGGCATGTCTTTTTTGTGCCCCAAGACCACCTTCTGGTAGGAATTTCAGCCAGATCTGCTGACCTGCCACCGTAGCACTTTTTTCAGATTTTGCATGGTCTATCCGTGGATTGACACTTAAATCAAATACCCGCACCTGTACATATCCTCTACTTGTAAGAGAAACCAACATTTTTTGTGACCAGGCATTTTCATCAGCCATTTCCTGTAACCTGAAAAGACAAGTGTCATCAGTTGATTATAATTTTCTTATATTACATGTATCTGAAGTATATGAATGACTTTATTAGAAATGACCATTATATGGATTTAGTACAAGTAGGCCTACAGGTTGAGTTTGGCCTAAAAAGCAGACTCACATGATGTATCAATTAAAACAACCATGATTTATATACTGGTATGATGTATCAATTAAAACAACCATGATTTATATACCGGTAGTTTCAATACTTGAAGCAATCTCTAAGGCCACTGAAACTAGATGATAAGGTTCTCGTCACCGCCCGCATGCGATTTTGGCCCCGCATCAAAAAAGTTTGTCGCTCATCTTTTATAAAAAATCCGCGCCAAAAATCCGCATCTCCTTGCCGACGATCTTTACATCGACTCTCCAGCGCCGCCCGCGGCGTCTGGGTGAGTGAAAAGCCGTCTGCCGTGATCGAGCTTGCTCGGGGAATCCCGCCTACCTCACTTCCAGGTGTTGTTTGCCAGATCCTCGGCATGCATTCAGTGTACATGATATGGTACTGTGGTATCCGGGTTGTTGATATCGATTTTCTGACGATGTGTCAGAGGGGCGGAAGCCTCGTTCTGAACACTATTGTCTGATTCTCACGGCACGTGGTGGATGAAAGATGAAAGTTGACGAAATTCCCTCACTGATTTTTGGAAATTGGTTGACGAGAACCTTATCATCTAGTTTCAGTGGCCTAATTGTGCCATGTAAGGCTGTTCTCATGCATGTCATATGAACTGATGTGTACTGTCAGATGGTGGTGATAAGATCACACATTCCTGGCTCTGGTAGCTTATTCAACTCCCTAGACTAATTGTCTTTAATCTAACAATGTATGGGAGATCAATGAGGAAGACAGCATCATTGTATTACGAACCCCACAGCAATGACCTCCGGGGTAGTATCGCCTGTTAATCCCAGCCATGAGTCCATGCTAATTGGTGGCGGTTGCTCTGCAACATTCCAAGTGGCCACATGGATCCTGGAAGTGGAAAAAGTACAATAATTTACTTGCATTTTGGAAGAAATAGGCAACATCACATCATCATCACAGCGGCTACCTCATGAATGGTCGAACCTTGGAGGAATTATAATTCCTCCAAGGTCGAACTGACCACAATGTGGTAGGCGTCGTATGATGATGAAGAAATATAGGGCCTACTGCAAAGATAGGGCTACATCCACACTTCACTGGCTTCTTTCAAGATCACTTTGACTCTACTCTGTCAAAAAAATAATTAGTCATATTTCATATTTCTAAACAAGAAGAACCAAGTACATGTACACAACACATTTCTCCTACCGATATGAGTTTGAGGCTTCAATTGACCAAGCTACCCCAACACCAAGAAGCAAGCCCGAATTTTATAGGCCTACAAGAGTACTGCTAAATACTTATGCTGATACACACCAAATATGGCGACTTGCTCTTGTGGTTACAGCTGTTGGTGTTGGCAAATGATCACACATGCTGTCTATTTTCATTTCAATAAATGCACACTTCAAACCCGAGGACCAGGTGCAGACCTGATTTAGTAGGCATGTCTGCTGACAAAAATGGAATTCCCCTCTAGCAGAGTTCAGCAGTACAGCCCAAAGTACACATACACTAAACCACAGTGACAGTGCACAGAAATGTACATCCATTACATTACTGATTACTATACATTGTATATGCATACCCATCATGCCCATAATCACTACAATAGAAATGTTTGCCGATAAATAGACAAACTACACAATACAAAAATTGCAATGTACGTAAAAAATTAATTCTTGTGTTGTGGATAATAAAATCATCTGGAAATTAAATGCTGACACATCGTAATGAATGCGTAAATTAGTAAATTAGCATTTTTGTACCGAGAATTGTTTAGGGCAGCCATCTTGACTCACATCACGACTGGTACTTGCCCCTTAGCTATACAGCTCCCGTGCATCGGTCAAGTGCATCGGTCTTGTACAAGATACACACCAGATAATAGGTGGCAGCAGCTGACGGTCACTATCGAGTTCACTCTCCAACACAGGAATAAAACTCTCCAAGCGGTACATGCGTGTAGCCTGCGTAGTGCACCGAAACTACAATGTCGCCACTTGGCAGTAGGTGGCAGCAGCTGACGGTGTCCGAATTTTAGCGTGTTCGTTTACTCGCCTGGGCCTCACCTGGGTGAGACCCATCTGCGTTCTTTTTCGTGTGACGTCATGATCTGGGGTCTGTCGGGCCTGCCCGAAGTAATCACCTCGCCGAGGTGATTAGTTGGGGAAGTATCCCAGAATGCCTTTCAACACAATGGCGTCGAACGTGCCGAATCCACCATTTTTACCCAAACTGGATATAAATAATGGTTAGCATGCAACTATAGATGCAGATAGGGAGGATAAAATTGCTGTCAGGGCGACTTACATCTTCTGGTCGTCCATGTCGTCTGCTGNATCGAGCCTGGCCGTTTGAGGTGGATCGCTGATGAAATAAAGTGGAATTGTATTGTATCAGGATCGATTTACCGTCTGGCTGAACTTCGACTCCCTGGTCGGAAGTGACCTAATCCATGGCACAAAATGTAAGTCCTATTGTAATGTACAATCGGCTTATTCCAGCAATCGATGACCATGGATAGTCGTTCCTTCCGTGCTAAAAAGGTAAATTTTCCCTCAGACTCATTCGTTCATCATGCGTTTCATTGGCGCAGCCATGTTTAATCAGCCGTTGGCCAATCAGATTCGGATGCTCTGAGCTGGACACTCGCCACCTGGCGGTAACGAAAGTTTTGGCCTTTGCTACCAGACTCTCTCCTGTAAGAGAGAGAGGCTGGTGACGCGAGACTACACCGCGGTATGTTCGAACATCATGAACATTGTCATCATGCCAGATTCGTTTCACTTCTCACATGTCTCAGTTTTTCATGTTTTTTTGGTATTTAGGCTAAATGAGTAGCACTGACTAGGCCTAATACATGAATGAATAGCATAGGCCTAGGCTAGGCTAACTGTCAAAGTGATCATAGACCATGTAGACAGACACCCCAACACATAGAAACTTGAGCCTATGCTGCTGTGCTCCTTCTAAATAAGAATCCAGCGTCCCCCTAAACTAAAGACAGTCCGTTGTGGAGATGCATGTCATCTGAAAGAATGTCTTTTATTCTTCCCAAATGAATGCATACTCCTTTTTGAAAAATGCTTTTAGATGAAATTTTGGCCGACTTTTGGTGAGGAGTGAAAACTGCCGTGTACATCAAATGTACAGTGCACTCAGCGCAATGTATTGTTAGAAGGAGCATTACAAGTTTCTTAGTGCCCAACCTACTAGGCCTAGGCCTAGGCCTAGGGGCTAGGGCCTAGGCCTAGGCCTACTCTTCATGCTGGCCAGTAGGCCTAGGCTAGGCCCGGCCCTATCATGCCTAGGCCTAGGCCTATGTACTATGCATGTGCATGTTGAATGTTGATGTCATGGTTGAGTAGGCCTAGGCCTAGCTAAGCTAGAGACCTAGGCAGGCCTAGACCCTAGCCTAGGCCCTGTCTCGCTCTTGAACCCTTAGGCCTACCAGTACCGGGTAGGCCTAGGCCTAGGCCTAGGCCTACTTGAACCCTAACCTCATCATGTTTTTTCAGGTCCCTGTGCTACCACACCCCCACCGCATGAACGATGATGGACTCGGATGTGTTGTCTAAATCCAGCACACCTGTGGTGGAAGAAGGCATGCCCACAACCCTCCTGGATCACCAACGACTAAATGAATGGCTGGGCCTTCAGAAACAGGAACATCAAATTGCTCTGGAAACAGCCAAGTCTCTGCGCACCCTCTCAAATGATGTAAAGGATCCAGAGTTACAAAAAGAAAGGTACAGACAGGATGTACGCCTACACAGTAGGCCTACGGTACACTATCATGCTGTGGGCCTTATTGGCCAAGGATAATGTATTGGAACATGGAGGTGTAAGCTCCATGATTGGAAGAAGACTAGAAAAAGACAAGGGCCTGCTGTTTTTTAGGTTCTTTTAAGCCAGATTGATAATATATTCTTACTTTAAGGAAATGCCATTGTTGTCCTACAGGCCTATCTTTAATGCAATGTGAGCCTGGTATTGGGATAATGCCGTTGTAAAATTTCCCTCGTGTATCCCTACACTTCATGATTCCCTCACTTCAGGATTATAGAACTGCAGAAGAAGTTGGCTGAGGTACTGTCTGTGCAATCAAGAAAGCAGTTAGTTGTAAAGAGGTATGGAATGGAATAAGGCAGTTCGGGTCAGTTTCTCATTGATGAGAGTTAATGACCTTTGTTAGGAGTATACATTGTGGTACAGGCATGACAGGGTCAATAAGACACGCTTATTTCCTGCGCCATTTCCAGCTAGTCTGTCAGTTGGAATACCATTCCTATTCAGCTCAGGGTAGGGTTGTCAAGTTTCAACCAAGGACTTGAACTTATAAGTCCAGCATAGCATGATCCAGTGTGATCTGGCTTTTCATTGACACTTTTGACAGGCGCTTCTATCATAACTGTGTTGTTAGGAGGTAAAACTGACGAATGATTCATATGTAATTGCAGGATGCAGCTTGGGACTGAGTTACTGAAATATCTTTATCCGCACTCAGTTCAACATGCTGGAGGAGACGTACCTGTTATTGATAATCAAAAGCAAAGGTAAGATACATCTTGATTTTTCATAAAGGCCCGTGTACACTATCAACATTTCAAGACACATGTCGGGACACATGTGTCCGACACAGATGGAAACAGAAATTTTGTCCCTGTATACACTAGACACATGTCGGGACACATGTTGCAACACATGTTGCTAAAATATTTTTGCCCTGTACACACTGTCAACATTTCAAGCAACACGGTGTGTCCGACACATGTATCCCAGCATGTGTCCTGAAATGTTGATAGTGTACACGGGCCTTAAGGCCATGGTTATTATATTCTTTGGTTTACGGGCACAAAGATTTTGAGCCCAGATACGGAGGACGAAATAAAAATTTTTAAAAACTTCGGTTCAGTTCATTTTTTTCATTTTCAGCTTTAGAATGACAAGTTAGACAAATCGGAGGAAATAAAAAGTCAACAAAAAAGTATTTGCTACCTTTGTGAATATCAGCCATTATCAAACTCCCAGCTTATGTTTTCAGAAGAGTGAAGTCACTTGTGGAACGACAAACAGCACTTGTGACACAAATACTTGACAAACAGAAGAAACTTGAAGAAAGGAAGGCGGATCTGGAGATGATCAAAGCAAAAAATCGAGGTAGAACTCTTGTTTACACTTTTGTGCTCATATCTCAATGGTTTGTAGAAATTGTTTCGAGACTTGTCACAGACTTATTAGTGATATACTTTGTGTTAATAATTTTTCGTTTGTTCCTCCTTGTGAGTGATGTTTCATCAGTTTGTTTTTCCCTGCAGATATTCAGGTCAGAAATCGGGAACTTATGCATAACATCAAAGAGAAGAAAGAATCACCTCTAGGAAAAGATTTAGAAAAGAGTCCAGAAATACAGAAGTATGTTAGGCATCACCACGCATTACTTCATAAGTTGCTCGCTTCCCAATTTCTCCCCACGTTGTCTTGCTTGATAAACACGAAATACTGAAGGTGGACATTGTGGTTCTAAGCATCAAACTTCTTTTTCAGAGCAAAGCAAGATCTATCCAAGGTACTAGACAAGATCACTGTCGAGAGGCATCTTTTCCAAGGACTCATATCAGCAAGCGGAATAAACTGGGCAAAAGATCCTGAACTGTTAGAACTTATGATTGAGTTGGGAGAAACACCCAAGTTTGATTGATCAGTCGAGAAGAAATGTGAGAGATGCGTGCAGAGGACATAGAAAATGTTGCTGTGCTATTCAATCTGCCTCCTCCATGTATGGATATACCCCATGGAAGTCTTTGCTGGTGCCCACGTTTGATTTGATGCAGAAATCTTTCATTTATTGATACAAGATCTCTTGCGCCAAGAATAGTGATGTTTTTGTAAATAAAGATTGGTATGCAATGACGTATGTGTTATCACTATGGTACTGTCAGTCATGAAATCGACTAAACACTGGCCAACCCATCCTAAAGGATGTGGTGAAACCTGCAGATGAAGGTTCACAGTGCCTCCTTGTCTTCGTCGTCTCGAAGAACCAAGCTCAGTGCTGACATCTGTGAACAATGCCTTGACTTGTAAAGCTAGGAATCCACCATTGATTTTCAAGCTGATTTTGCATTGCTACTTGCTTTGCAACTGGGCTCTCAATTGTCATATTGGACTTGCTAGACGTGATTTTCACCAATGGCAAAGATGTGGTCAATTTCATTCGGCGACCCGTATCAGTTCCTTGCGATCGTATTCAATTGCAGGTAACAGGTTGCAAAGCAAGTCCCAACGCAGAAAATCAGCAGTGGATTCCTAGCTTTAATCAGACATGATATACAACTGTACATGGAATCAAGATGAGAGGAAGATACATGTTTACTTAAATAAAAGATAACTTTATTATTAATATTTCAACAATACTTGATCTGGTCTATGAGTTTCAACATTCCCTTAACTAACCAATAGCAGACAACCATGATTGCACTTCGGCAAAATACAGGAAATGTTACTTCTGAAAACAATGTACATGTATATTGCAGGGAAAGCTCTTTTTCAGTTGAGTTTTGATTTACTATGTTTACCGTACTATAACTAGAAAACTAGAACCAGACAGTGGAAGAGAATCGTTACTTTGAAAACAAAATGATTGTGCAATGGGAGAATTAATCAAGTTATCACTACATATACCGGTACAAGTCTCGAATAGCAACTGAGCTGAGCAACGGCTCAGGCTGAAGTCTCCTCCGCAATGGAGACAAGCATTACACAACAGCAAACAGTTAACGTTGAACTTCTTCAGATAGGAGGCCAGCTCCACATGAACGTATTGCACAAAAGTTCTCCTCATTCATTGTCATAGTGCAATCAGGAAGGCCAGGAAATATGTGGCGTTCTAGGAAAACCTGGCGAATGTCGCATTTGAGGAAAGTGTTAATGGCCTTGGTGAAACCACACATTTCAATAGCTGCTGAAATGTACTACGTAACAGGTAAACAGTAGGCCAAGTAGGCTAGATCAAAGAACAGGCAATCTGACAGCCCTTGTTGATCATTCAGCGACATCCGCCGGGTTTTCCTAGACCGCCACACAAATAAGGGATATCTATTTTCACCCTCATGATCCACTTGTAATGAGACCACCAGTCCAAAACCCTGTCTTGGTTGAATACACCTTGCTTTAAGTTGGCGACTCTCATCATTCAAGCATTCTGACTCAAGACACGTACTTGTTGGGCAGGGTAAAGAAGCTGGACATGCACAATGGACTCCTTACACTTCATAAGCACATGCAAATTAC
>NMRB01000254.1:148887-165730 GCA_002633025.1 Notospermus geniculatus | reverse complement strand
CAATTAAAATAAAACTTTCGGATTACTATGATTCACCCTGTGTACAAGAGGTCTTTTACCGAATTCCACGTGAAGAAATCAATTCTCCAAAATCAAATTTTGCAAACATCTTAACTAGATGTCAGTCTACCTGTACACAAAATTTCAAAAAAATTAAAGGTGTGGTAATTCCTGAAAAAGTAGGTCAAAGGTCAAGGTCACGTCAAATGACCTTGAGAGGTCAAACATCAAGGAAGGTCATTGAATTACATATCAACGGAAAGAGAATTTTCTCTTCCATCTATTGGTACCAATTTTGTAAGAATCGGTCAAGAACTGATTGAGGTATCACCAGTTTTGTCCTTCAGGGTCAACTTGGCCATTAAATTCGGTCAAATCTTTGAAGTACTCTATCTCCGCGTTAAGAGGTCAGAAGGAGCTGAAAATTGGTATTTGTGAGTTTCTCTGGAGGACCCCCCAGCATACCAAAAATAATGGAAATCGGAGACGGTCGCCGTAAAAAGTGAGTGAGTTGGCATGGAATGACCCATAAGGATGTCAGCTTCATATTAAAATTCAACATTCATTTCTTAACTTGAGCACAACAAACATCACTGAACATTTCTTTGCTCAGAAACCTTGGTAGTACCGTAAAAGCAGGGGGGAATTTCAATCATGTTCGGTTTCACAATCAAATATCTACTACTACATGTATGTTTTTTGATTCTCCAGCTCAACGTGAGGTTATCGATGCCATTTCATACAACTTCAGAGAAATATCAAATATCTAAAGGGTGAGAACAAAAGCAGTTGCTCGGAGGACATTATCAAACCACATTATTGTTCAGATACACTAGTATATAAACCATAGTATTCCAGGGCCCGGTTGCACAAAAGCATACTAGGCGTAGTATCATTCTATCACCTAGCTGGCTTCTAACTTTGTATACAAACGCATACTAAGTTAGAAGCCAACTAGGAGATAGAATGATACTAGTATGCTTTTGTGCAACCGGGCCCAGGTTCATACACACATACATGTACTACACTACAAGGATAACATGACTTCACACAACTTTCACACTTCTCAACAAGAGTTGATGATCTGGGCGTGCTTGAACTGTAATTGTCTAAAGGCTACTCAGTACTGTGATCAGTCACCAGTAAAAAGTGCCAATTTTCAAGTTGTCACCCTTGAGAATTTCTCCTGATTATTTTAGTTCTAAATGGAATGTAACTTGGATATCATGCTTAGAGCTAAAATCTACAGTAAACAGACACATAAATTTCTTCAGGTCAAAACCTATACTGGTGGCATTGTATGACCACTGTCAAATGCCTTGACCATGTAAGACATTGCATTCTTTGGCACAGGTCGCTAATGCATTTGCCTTGTAAACATGCACCAGATATACAAAAATCAAGATAAAGTACCGGTATGTTCACAGAGTACAATACGCCCCCCCCCCATAACAATGCACAACATTCACATCAATTATTCATAAGCGAGCTTGGTATGAATTTTTTGTTAACATCAACACTAAACACTCAAACAAATGGGAAAATGACTCAATAACAAAATAAAAACTGCCGCTTTCATCAAATGGAAGGTCCTCAACAGCAACTTTCATTGAACGGAAAGCCCTTGACTCCCAACTTCCTTTACCGGTAAATGGAAGGCCCTTGCCTTGACAAGTAGGTTGACGTAGTTTTTCACACATTAGTCTGTGAAGGATTCAACCAGAAACTGATTATGCAAGATTCAAAATAACATCAAAAGGGCCAATTCAATATTCATCATAATGCACCAGTACAAAACTCAATGAACTCCGTTGATTTCAGTGATTAATTTGATTAATTACCGGTACAGAGTTTTATGTCTTCTTACATGCCAATTTTCATTCAACTGTTTTTTCAATTGAACAATTACACTTTTATATGCAGCACCATTACACTAAACATATCAAAAACTTATACAGAAGCTTGGATTTCTGGTCATGATGAAGAGATTATTCCCAAAGTGGGTCGAACCCATTTCCGGTACTTGAGTTTGTTCGTTTTCATCCGAGTACATTGACCCAGCATCATCAGAAACACGTGTACACAGTATTCAGAAGAGGCTCGCTTAGACATGATGTTCATGTACTTTGAATCTGACCCCTCACCATCTCAAAAAGAGAATTCGGGACTCATTTCGGAAATAAACTCTTCTTTTGCCAATATGATAAATTAGTGAAAAACAACAAAATTAACAGAAATTAAAGTAATTACATTTACATCACATTCATCTGAGTTTCCAGGATAAAACTATGATAAAGGAAAGAGAGTAGCCTAGTGGGCATAAAACGTAACTAGTGCGATATCAGGCAAAGTTGAAATACACGTACGAACGCATCATAGATTTACAGCAGGATGGCAGATAAAATGATAAATCTTTCCGCCAAGTTTCTAGCACTCTTTTCACATGAGAGGTAAGGAGAATAATTCCTTTCTAGTTTGTTCAGGGCTACATGCTTCGCTGGGATTTCAGTGGGCAAAAGCAGCCTTCAGCTCTTTGGTACACTGTGAAACAGTAGATGACCAAGAGTCAACAACAATGACATGGGGTCTGCCAAGAGTCATGCAACTTCATTTTTGCCATTACGTCCCATTCGAGATTACAATTAACACTCAAGAAATGGCAATGTGCTGCCTTCTTATGACAGTAACACTCCTTTCCAGTTAAACCTCTTGACCCCACGACTCGTCATAGGCAATACAGGTGGCTCCGCCAACTGCCATTTCCTACCCTGCTCATCCTCTTTACAATCAACTATAGCGCAGTAAGGAATATTTTGGACAATTTGGAAGAATTTGTCATCCCTGACAGGAGTCCGCCCAGTTAACTGCCGCGTAGCTGCATCGACCGTTCCTGCGTGACCCACAACCAAGATGTTACCATCTGAAAAGTTAAATTGATATCCTTTTTGAAAATATGACACTGACTGAACCTGGAACTCCAGAGGTGGCAGGTGCTGACATTTGCACTGTGCCACTCTGACAGCTCAGTGACTTCATCTGACATAAGCTCACAACCAATGACTTATAAGTATGTCGACTCAACAAGGCACATTATTTCTTCAACTTGAATCTCCTCCAGTGCAGTCTGCTCTAAGTGGACCACGAGAAGGTAGGGACTGTTGTCTTACCATTTTTATGATTTTCCAGTAACTTCTTGATGTATACATAGTTCCTGTTATAATAATAATCTATAGATTCATCCAGATTGAACTGTGAGATCTTCAGTTGTGGCTCATATGATAAGTCGATGTTGAAGCCGAAATTCTTGAACTCCTCCGGAGTGAACCACTCAGGCATGTCACTTTTGTGCCAGCCTAGCCACTCAAATAAACCCAAATCCAGCCGCATGGGGATCGAGGTACTCAGGCCTAACCCTGGATAGAAATAATGGAATTAAGTGGAATGATCCAGAGGTGAACTATACACTCATATGCCAAGAAATATGCAGACAAGATTCTGTGAATGTTTGTTAGTAATATGCTATTTCCTTTGAATAGGAGATGTTTCAGAGAAGTTTCTTACCTTCTAAACAAGCAGCAGTTGTCTGAACACATCTCAATGAGGGTGAAACATACGCAAAGGATATTTGAATCCCTGCATCCTTCATCGCCTCCCCTGCAACCAACAAATTTCACTCTGTTTTCATGGAATACCACTTAACTGACCAATAAAGCTGTCTGATGAGTCAGTGCCCTCACTGCCATCACATCTAGTTATCTCATACTTGGAAGTCAAAGTTTTGCCTAGCAAACAATCGAATTCACAAAATAGATATGCGTAAAGGACTTATAGACAAATCAAAATGATATCACTGGCACCCACAGCTTCTTACATACCGGTAAGTGAACACAAAGAAAATTTCATTTTTACCTGTAGCTCTTGCGTGAAAGATACCAAATTCAGTCAGTGGGCAATCTTTGATGTAAGCAAACTTACTCCTTCTGTATGGTATAGTTCGTGGCTGATTCAGATCTTGACGTGAGTAGTTGCCTGGAACACAGCAATTACCGGAAGAGTGATAGATGTCAAAAGAACTTGTTCTGAGTCTCATTTTTTTCAAGAGAGGTAAAAAATGATTGAAGCAAATTGATAAGAAATCATTAGAGGCAGAAGAAACGTACCTTTCTGATCAAAACACTCAGCTAACCATGACCGACCAAAAGTGAAGTCCATCCTTTCTCCATGTCTCATAACATAAATATGTCGAGGTCCATTCTTTTTGGTAGCAGCAGCAAGAGCTGCCTCACGTGCCTTTGCCTTTGCTTTCTTGTCTACCTATGTTGGAAATACCAAATGAACAGTATTTGCATTACCGGTACCGGTATACTTCGGACATGTAGTGGAGATCTCAATGTAATGCAGGAGTGACTGAAAACTACAACAAACTAGATGTCCACCTACCTGGGCATACACAGGAGTTTTCTCCTTTGGTAGTGTTGGAGAATTACTGATTGTTGAATTGAAAATACTCTCATAAACAGACGTCTCTGTCTCCATTGGCTCAGGTTCACTGCAGGCTGCTGCAAAACTAAAACAACAGATCATTGTGAACAAGATAATGATGAACACACCGCATATTTCATGAAAAGTTGAAGGGTAATGTGATGCCATTTTATGATTATTTTGAGTACTTACTATTGTTTCTGTACATGTAGAATCCATGTATCAGTCTCAGCAGTAGGCTCTGTAAAGGCCACAGGGAACCGACCAGATATGCCAGTCAACCATGATGTTCCTTCACTCCAACCATCAGACTCTTTGGTGCTCTCACTAACAAGGATAAAGTCACCAGGGTACAGGTCTAGCTCATCAGGGTAATATGGACTGTTTGCACCAAGAACCTTTCTTACCTAAAACAAGCAATAGTGGATTAGCAACATGTTATTTGTTCAACAAGTCTCTGAAACAAAGTTTTTTCTGAGTTATGAATGGATAGAACACAATCGATGAATTTGGTCAAATCAAAATCAGTAAAACATCGGGTTCTGAAAAGGAAGGGCTCTCTCCTTCCAGTCTGGAGAAAGGGATACCAATGCACGCACCTCTGTGTCACGACTTCGAGGATCTCGTGAGTACAGTCTGAAATCCCAACCAGTCTGAGCAGCTGAGTTGATTTTTTGAGCAAGTGTTTCCAATGTAGCCTTGTGTTGAGGATAGAATTTGTAGGCAAGTGACAAGTGCAGTGGCTTCTTGTAGTTTTCCAATTCCACCCCTAGAAAGGGAATACAATGCCATCTAACGTCAGCAACAGAACTGAAATATTCACATATCATTACGTTTTGAAGGGCACAAGGCAAAAGGTAAAGTTTGGAAGGTAAATAAGCTTCAGCCATGATGCCATACATGACCCATGAATAAGGAGTTTATACCACTTTCTCTGATATGCCTGGATTCATGTAACTAAGGGTGAACCCCTCCTGGCTGTGGTGCTCGTCCCTTCAAAGTAACTCTCTCAGTGAGAACTGGTGCAAACTGCACATCTACAAGACTCCTTAAATCGGAAGTCACTGACCTATTGTTTTTGCTTCCTCAGCCAAGTCGGTGATGATGCGTTTCATGAACTTAAGACCTTCCTCTCTCAAAAAAAACCCAATGAAGTTGTCAGCAGCAAAATAGTCCAAGTCCAGTTTGTGAGATTCATTGGTGAAGCGATCTATCACTTTGTTGAACAATTTGATAAAAAGATCAAGTTTTGAATCATCCACCTAACAAAAGATATAGGAAGAAAGTCAATAAATGAAAGTACATGTACCATACATGCTGGATGCACATGAGAATCAGCACATTATGTGGACATCATTTCTTACTTCATCAATGACAGAAATGAGAAAGATAAAATAACATACTGACCTTGAAAGATGGACACAAGGTTATGTGTGGGAAATAATTATGCGCCCTGTTCCGACCACATTGGGCAGCAGATGCTTGCCAGTAATTTTGCAGATCACGGAGGAGATTACCCCTCTTGGGCTCAAGTATACAAAGTAATCCCTTGGCGTATGCATGTCCAGACAGGGATCACTGATATGGGACAGCAACCTGAAAAACCAATACATGTACATTACACAAATACAATATCAGTTCCACTCACAGGGACTTAACACGTATGGGGTATGATGTTATCAGTGAATATTGATGGATATATAGCACCCCCACGAACAATGCCCCGGCCCTAGTAACATATAGTATTTTCTCTATGTTACTAGGGCCGGGGCATTGTTTGTGGGGGTGCTCATCTCAAATGGATTGAAATCTTCATTAAAATGGATGACAGACTTCATCGCTGGTCAAAGCTGTCATAACTACCGTATGATATGAAACTGGAAAATGAACTTACCAATCAGTTGCCAACTGAACTCCATTATTGCCAGTGGCAGCGAGAGCCTTTTCCCTGCAAGCAAATCAATGGGTAGTACAGTAAATTAGGAAAAAAGATAGGCCCTCCCCCACCTGACCTAGGCCCAGACCTACCGGGGGGGTGGGGNGGGGGGGGGGGGGGGTCGCCAGCAGCAGCCAGGGAGGTGAGGGCTGGCAGCACTGACTGACTGTGGCAGTCTAGGTCAGGCCTTGGTTGGCCTAGGCCTAGCCTAGCATGCTAGGTACCCCAAAAGTTAGGCCTTCTCATCTCATCCTCATGTTCTGGTGGACATAAATTTTGTGACCTTCAGATTCTTGAACATACACTCTTTCTTTAGGAAATCCCATATGCATCAAGGTCTCCAATGGAGCACCATTTTGCTTAGAAATACTTGGGAGTCGACTCCTTCCACTTTTTGGGGAGGAAGTTGCCATTTTCGCTTTAGTTGTGATCGTCGTTATGCAAATCATACGTTGTAAACGGAGAAAGACTACTTCCTGACAGGCCGAAAAGTTGATTAATGTCTTCGCGGTCCACAACAGGTTAGACATATGTTTATCGCAGTTTTCTATCATTACTGGTACACCAACAGTCTATTTGCCCAATATATTACGCCTAAATCATGAAATATGGTACCATGGAAATTAATCTTTCTTAAGAGACTGAGTTGGCCTTACGACTAGTTCTTTGTTCGCTATGCCGCGTGTTTGGAGAGTATCGCTGTCTGGAGAGTGCGTGTACAATAGTGTACAGAGAGCAAACCACCTGTATGGTGAGACACCAGCGACCAGGTTTTAAAGGCACGAAATTCAAGTGGTCGTGGCTCGTTGGTAGCATGCTTATTAGGTTTTAGTTATAATGATATATCATAGATGGCGCTGGGTCTGAATACATTATGGGCGATATTTTTAGAGTTACCACGTGGGACTGTTTTTATTTCGGAATACCCCGGGTTTTCCGTAACGTTATGAGTCGATTTACCGAAAAAAATATTTTTATCACTTTTCATACAATGCAGGCATTATAGCCTGTGTATCTTTCCCGAAATCCACTATTGCTTTTTTATTTGCTATAGAAGTCTTTACTTGGATGAATTATACTGACACCTCCAAGGTCTTTACTTTGGTAGTGTAAGAAAGTTGCACATTCATAAATCAGTTTTATTTAGCTGACAACATCGAAATAAAATCTTTTTGGCTATGACCAAAAAGATTTTATTTCGATGTTTGTCAACCACAGGCATAGAATATTTCGTTGCCAGTACGTCTGATATACACTAAGTAGGCCCTATCTGTATCACACTATAAGTACAGTCAGCTTCATATAATGCTAAGATGACCCAGATTCGTGGTACTAGTATACGCTTACATGAATCATTCATGGTGGACTTGCAGTCCTATAAGAAGACTGAAGAGAATGAGTTGGACTGCCATATAGTCGCTAATCAAATCCGTTTGAGCACTTTGAAACTGTTGACTCATTTCTGTCATGATTTTTCTGATGATGAAACCAAAACAAGTTCTCAGAACATGAGATGGGGGTACACATTTTATAACTCCTGTTCCCTTGTGTCAGCCAAAGTTAGATCTGACTTCAAAGAGTTTACCCTCAAGAACTTTGATGTCTTTGAGAATGATGTTGAGGATAAACTTGAAAATGAACGTATGATGGAGGAGGGTTCTGTTGCCAAGGGAGGCCGCTGTGGTTCTGAAGCCACGAAATATGGTTTGATGGACTTGTCTAACGATTTTCCTTGGGGTCGTCCTGAGATCATGTCACCAGTACGACAAAAGACACGACAAAAGAAAGCTGCTCCGAAAAATACACCTCAGTCTGGATGGAAAAACATAGCCTTTGTTTTCTCCCACTGCCCACATTCTGAGGATGATCTGGCTTCTTTCATGGATGGACCTGCTGAAGAGGATGCTGACGGTAACCTTAAGAAGATCAACCACATCACAGCAAAAGATGTACTGAATCGAATCACAACCCCACCGTTGTTGAGGGAAATTTGTAACAGCAAGAAAATTCGAATATTTTGGATTGACTTGTCTCCTGAGAACATGTCACCATGGTCTCAGGTACGGTATATCTTAGGCATTGATATATGGAAAGCTGTACATGTAGGTCTAGGTGCATGGTTGAGGAAAGCCTTCATTCAAGAGAGCTTTTGTCTTGCTTTCAACACATACATGGACCAAAGAAAGCAGACTAATCACTGCTTACCAGTACGTGGTCTAGGTTATCTGAGTTTAACTGTAACATGCTGTACTCTCTCTCTCTATTTTGCAGTCACAGAGGAGTGCAGGCTTTCATCTGTTCAATGAAGTCGTTCAAGAATTCTCTGGGAGAGTCATTCCCCTTCATATCATCCTTCAACTTGGCTCTCCAAAACTTTGCCAGATTCTTCCAAATTTGGACACATCAAAAGATCAAAGTGGTGGTGAAAAGAGGAGTCTTTTTCAACATCTTGATGCCCTGGTGCCATTTTCTTCAATCACACGCCACATGGTGGAAAATGCTAATGTTATATCCACCAATGCTATCAGTGATGGTGAATCAGGTGCACAGTTGGTCCTTTCTTCAGGCAAGTGTTGGTATACATGTATCCTCATCATCCTGCTTTGAAAATTGTTATGTGTTCATTTAGAGCAATATTTTTGTGTCTCTGCTAATAAATTCGAGGAAGCCAGTTCACTTCTCTATTTACACATAATCATTGCTCAAATAATGAATAGGGCCCTGCTTTTCAGTTTTCATCCAACGTACAGAAATCCGATAAATTTTTCACACAAATTGAATGTGTTATTTCATTTTCAGATAAAGGCAACCATGTATGTCACCTGGATACTCATTGTATTTTGAACTCCGAAGAAACTCTAAAGCATCGCTTTTTCGGAGATAGTACAGACTCATCCTCTTACAAGTGTATGGTCATCACTGCCTCAGGGATCCTGGAGTGTGGAGCCGTGCCTCTGGATTACTTATCAAATACGGACGTGTATCTTTGCACAGCAAGTAAGACTCAAGAAGGTGATCCAATCTTCTACAGTATGCTGGCTGAGCTTTCTAAACAAAACCTCATTCTGGTAAGTTAGAATTTTACAGCTATTGAGATGAGAAACAACTTAGTCTTTAGTCTGTTCCATCGACAGTGTTTTGTATGTACATGTATTATGACAGATCTGGTCCATTCAGTTGCAGATGACATGAATAGAGGGAGAATTGGCCCATGGTCAAGAGTTATAACATAAAATGCTTTTCACATGCTATAGGCCTTGATATTGCAGTATACTTGAACCTTTCCATCTGTTTTGCAGGTGGTTGACTTCCTTGTTAACAACTTCTGTTGGAGAGCTGTCATGCAACCTCTGACCTCTGTGTCTGCAACTCTGACCATCATCAAACCCGTGACTTCGTCCTGTTTGTGGAAAAGCTTTTGTCCTCCCAGCTCATTGTCCCAGAGTCAACACAAGAGGAGGATTTTGAATCATTCCTGGGTAGGAGTGTGAACCACCTGTTGCAGAATGTGTCTACTCCACTGGTAAAGAAGTCGACCAAAACATCAGGTAGGATTGTCTGTCTGAAACCTAGAAGGATAACTAAATTTTGAATCGTCTGATTCTGACAGTTCATATCGAGGTATGATCTTTGCAAAGAACATGTAAAGATGTACAGTGCAGGCCTTGGTTATAACAACAACGACAGTATTTGTCTCCAGTATCTGACTGTTCACTATGGTTTCAGATGTGAATGTGAATGCTGTACAACATGGCCAACATGTTGATGCCACAGTGTTGAGCAGTGTTTTGGAACCTTGGTTTCTCCAGGGATGCAGACAAGCCACCATGGAGCCAGTGATGGGATTGCTGAAGGAAGGGTAAGCAACCAGTTGCATCAAAGGATTCATCTGTCCTGGCGTGCATCATGCAAATCACAGTCTCTACAAAATACCAGTCAGCCAAGTCTATTTTAGCATTGTAATTTTGGAGAATCATCTGTGCGGGAACAATGTTGTGCAAGACAAAAAACGACTCTACTGTCTTAGTTATTTTACTTTCAGATCAGTTGGACCTTGCAGCGAGGAGCTGAAGGTGATAAGGAAACTTCAGAAGTTATATCGCTGTGACAGTAATTCTGATATGACGAAGAGTAATCAGAAGGTTGAGAATGTGCCAGTCGAGAAGTCAGATGAAGGTGATTCTTTGGATTTCAAATACTTCTCTTGCATTGCATGATGTTTACAGTAGACCTAATGAAAGTGTTGAGATAGTGTCAGTGAGTAAATGGCAGGGTGTGAGCTTTCTGCACTAAAGGTGTAGACACCTCGTTGTTGCAGCTAATGGAGAACTCAAGATAGTTTGAAGAAACTTCTCATAAGGTGTTTTTTTACAGTTTATTGATAATTCTCATGTTCCTGTGATCATTTCAGAGGAGGCAACTTCCTTTGTGAAAAATGCAAAAGTAGATTCAGCTCGGGCCAGCGCTATGGTGAGAGAAAGTAAGAAAAAGATGAAAGAGAAGCAGAAATCTGATAACTGTCCATCTAAGGAAGAAAAGAAGAAGGAACGGAAAAGGATGGAAATTGACCGTTCTGCTGTAGAAGGTAAAGATTTGTTTGCACTTGCCTGATATAATCTTTATACATGTACATGTATGTCTTCTTTTAGGCCAGCAGTCTGAGTCTCAGTGTTGTTTTTTTGGGTATTCTTTTCTCCCTGACTATGTCCTCAAAGTCCCATTACCATTTTCCTTCAGATTTCAAAGATGACTCAGAGTTGATGTTGCATCTCAAGCAGAATTACGAGAAAGTTCTGGCAGGGGATCTGCAACCTGCCCACTTCGCCGAGATGGCATGCATGATCGTTTGTCATTACTGCAAAGGAGGCGGAAAGGAGAATTCAGAAGTAAGTGAAGACAAGAATATTTCTTTGTGCTTTAAGTGATTATCTTGAGACTTTTGTGACTTCCCCATCCATCCCAGTATTTCAGGTTCTAGTATCTGTCTTTGTGTCAACCCAGGGTTGTTAATCTGTTTCAGGAGAGTGCTGTATCATTGATAAACTCCGAGATGATAACCAGTCACAAATCATTGAAAGAGAAATTCAAGGAAAGTGAAGTTGGGAAGGAGCTTCAGGTCAAAGAGTGAGTATGATTTTCTTGCTCATGGTCCTAGTTTGAGTTACCCTCTTGGCTGAAAGTGTTCCACCTGATCACTATAACAAGTTGCAAAGTTCTAGGGTGCCGGTATCCCCTGCGTTTCATGACAACTTAACATTACTCTCAAAGCCTTGTCAGTTTTTGCCAACCTCCACTTGGGGGAAGTTGGTAGAGCCATCTAGTGCTTCTTTTCGAGTATTTGATATATGCAGCTTGTAGGTGAAGTTTACCTCACCTCGCAGTTAAGTGCTTGTCACAACAGTATTCCCACTTCAGGCTTCAGATCCAGATTGTCTTGCGGATGGAATGCATGTCATATGTCGTTGGTGAGGGAGATACAGGCAATGAAGAAAAAATTCCTGAAATAGCCAAACTGATGAATTCGATGGCTCTCATTTCAAATGACTGCTGTGAGTTGCAGAAGTTTCTGAAGCAGGTCCTCCATGAAAAGTAAGTATTATAATCATTGCCACTTGTGCATTTGATAGTCTCCTTGGACCACCTCTTTCTGGTTTGCTGTGTTTGCTGCTGGCTCTATTAAATCTAGCATTGATGAGCCATATGTGCGCGATACGTGATGGTAGCGACACTGGGCTCAGTTCTGTGGTAACTGCATCGAGAGAGCTGGAAGTTTTTCAGCCTGCTAAGTTGAACACTGGCCAAGTACAACTATTTCACGGCGAATTCTTATGATATTACATGTATTTTTCAGCTATGCAGATTCATTACCCACCACTCTTGCTCATATCTATGTGGAATTGGGTCAGCAAATCCCACCAGACCTTCCGCAACTAGACTCCCAATCCTCACAAAGTGACGAAGAGAAAGAACCGCAGTCCGTGGCATCAACTCGATCACTGTCCTCTGTCAGGTCAGAATCACTGTTCTCTGAGGACTCGTGTGACCCTTGGTCGGTCAGAGCAAGGTAGGTGCTAATTTCTGCAGGATTCCATATTCAAAAAAATCCGACCATTACACAAAGTTGAAGATTTCAGTTTCCATCAGGTTCAGTGGCTATACATATCAGTCAATTCTTATCTACTTTTAGTCCTCAACTTTTTGTTTCCTTCCACAGAAGTAGAAAGGTGACTCGGTACTCCAGTGTTGGTGACATTGCTAGTTCCAGGCAGATTATGTTGCCAGTAGCTAACCAGAAGTCACGTGGTCGACGGTCTAGCAAGCGGTCGAAGAAAAAGAAAGAGGAGGTATGTCGTAGAACAAAAGCACAGCTGCACTGGTTCTGCTCATTCACCAAGGAGCTACTTACTGTGTAGTTTGAGTCGTATCGTTGTCCACATTTACTACACACTACTTAGTTTACTGTCTTCCAAGGTGTGCATTCATCTCATCATAGTCTTAGTCATAGGGCCTGTCTCAATGCTGCTTCATTCCTTTAACAGCTGCCCCGTCCTGCCTCAAGTTCTGATCTTCCTGTGTTAGTGGCTGAGACTGTGGAGAAGAAAGAAAAACCAGTGGAGGAGACGGAAGTCAAGGAGGCTGAAGAGGGTAAGTCGTTGATGTTTGCCTTTTGCAGCCAATCTGAGAATAAGAAATGAAAGCTTACTCGAATATGCCAGTCGTCTGTACAACTTATTTCAAAAGCTCAGAAATGGCTCTTCTTATATTTTCAGATGCAACAGACATGAAAAAGGTACGCAGAAACCTCTTGGGTGCACTCTCCGCTGGAAGTGATCGGCTCTTGCAGAGAAGACAGTCTGTGGCCATCATGGAGAATGTGGCAGATACAAGGGAAAGCCCACAGAAAAAAAAAGGTTTGTAATTGCTGTTGGCAGAATTTGTCATAAAAGCAAGATTGTTTGCAAGTCCTAGATTTTGTATGTTCTTGTTTGACACCAACATTGTGTTGGAGGTGTTGATTGCACCATGTCTGAAAGTATCATCGTTCTTTCAGTCCTAAAGACTCGTACGGTTGCTGAAACTCCAGAACACAAGCAAGCATCTAAGTCATTGCGGGCCATGGCGAAAATGGAGAAGCTGGCGCGACGGATGAGCATGCAATCGGATGTAATGGTGGTGGAAGAATCACCGGAAAAACCAGTCAGAGGTGAGGAACACATTTGAAAATCTACTTTGTTATGGTCGTTTTACAGGCAAGATTGTTTCTCATTCGAAAGTACATGTATTGCTCAACACCCATGAAAATAAAAGGTTTTCAATCCTAACTGTTTTGCTTTTGTTTCCAGCAGTCAGAAAGAGTCCTCGTCGGCTCTCAATTGCACCTGTCCTCACAAGAAAGCGGTCATTCTACTCTGACCATCCCAGCAAGAAGTCAAGGAACGTTGAAAAGTACAGAACTGTAACAAGTGAATTCAAATCTCCAGATAAGGTTGTAACGGAAAGGGCTAAAGACATCCTGTTCGCTGGATTTGGCAGCCCTAGCCCTGGCAAAATTGTGTACAATTCGCCAAAGGGTACTCCACGACGAACACCAAGACTATTTTCCCCTGAAGAGAAGGGGAGTTTGCCTGACAGCATTCCACAGAAGCTGACTCCGAGGCGAGCATCTGGTGTGAAGAAACGGTTGCTGTCCTTCATGCACAATTCACCAATGAAAACACCGAGTAAATCGCCTGGCAAACTTGCATCTCCTCTGAAAATGATTTATGGCGAATCTCTGAATACACCAAAGAAGACACCATCCAAACTGCTCATTGTTCCTGACTCCTGCTCGAAAACGCCGCGTGTTGCCTGGTGTGAACCGATTGAAGTGGGCCCACACACTCCTAGTAAAACACCTGATAAGGTAGAGTCAACACTCTCTGACCATAAGAAGACCCCGAAACGTAGTCCTGCCCTTCCTGCCTCTCCAGGATATTTCATGCGGGCAAGAACACCAAAGAAAGATGATGCAGAACATCCTGGTGAACTTAGCAACAGCAGTGGTAGGAGAGATCTCTTTGGTTCTAAGTCTGCAGAGGTTCTTCCTGACCAGCCTACCACTCCACAGAGGTCTGTTTTGTCAAGATTCGGCACCCCGAGCAAAGCGACGTCAGAAGCAGGTGATGTCATGTCGCCACGTACTCCTCGGAGTATTCTGAAGTCTAAAACTAAAAGCTTCTCATCCCCAGTTGCTGAATCTTCTCAGATGCACAACAAAAGATTTTCCAAACGACTGTGCTTAGAGTCAGTTGGCTCTGTTGAAGAAAATAAACCACAAAATGCATTTGAAGGTGCTGGTGTAGATGGTATGCTTCAATCCCCAACTGGTGCCGCTGTCAAACAGAAGAATCATGTTTCTCCTGGACTATTTGGAGACGATTGGGGTAAAACCACACCTGATAAATTCAGGAGTGTCAACTTGGATGGCATTCTGCCACTACTGGGAAATAGTCCAGTCATCCAGGAGACCGAGGTGCTTACTGTTGGCGATGTAACCCCAGATAGGATGCTGATGAAGCAGATGGATGTCACTCCTCAATCAAAGCCACCAAACAAAACACCAGACTCGTTTGACAAATGGAAGCGGACAAAGAGACGGAATAGTATTCAGCAATCACCAGTTATTGAACCACAATTCAGTGATGTTGGTGCTGGTAAATCTGACCTGCCGCGGTCAGAAACCTCAGATGAGAAGTTTTCTCCTCAGTTGACACCGATGTTGGGGAAACGCAAAGGCCTACCAAGGTCAGAAGAGAAGCTTAGTGACACTGGTATTACTCATGAACAGAAAAGTCGTGCTGTAGTGAAGAATTTGGCTTCCCCTGAGGTTGAATCATCATCTGAATCAGTTGTTGTCCTGAGCCCTGGTAACGAGTCGAAGAAAAGAGCATTGAAATCAGAAGATACTTCGGTCGATGAAGGAAAATTTGGCATGAGGACAACTTCGAGGAGAAAGGATGGAAAGCATGAATCTCCAGTCTGTCCTGCAAATGATTTTAGTCCAGAACAAGTGTTCACACCTCCAAGGTTTACCCGGGGTCTTTCACAACAGACAGGTCTTTCCCCACAGGTTTTCTCTGCCTTGTCAACGAAGTCTCCCAGAAAACAATCTGCCAGTGGATCTGTTGGTGCTATGGATGAGGGCAAGGATTCGGGTAAACGAAAAAGAATGGCGGAATCGGTGACCTATTACTTGAATCAAGGTGCAAATGCAGCGGGGCAGGGTGTATCAGTCATGACGGACACTAGTCATGATATTGGTACACCTACAAAAAGGCGGCGTGTACTCCGAGGAGGTTATCAGACTATCAGTGTTCCTTCCTTTGTGGAGTCACCAGGTTCTGTCATCCAGAGTGTCAGCTCTCAGGTTTCGTGTCCTGATTATTTCTCATCAGAAAATGAAGAAGTATTCCTAACATCGACAGATCAAGAGCAGTTTCGATACATCGATGAAACAACGTGTGGATTCAGCAGTGATGCTTCACTGAGTCAGAGAAACTCTGGGACACCATCAAGTTATTTGCGTCGTTCGCTCAGCATGGCTGGAATTCAGACCAATTTGTCTGAACAAGTAGGAACCGGTTCTTCTATGAACTGTCTTCCCTCGAATCCTTCCCAGGATTCCAATGGCGGGAGAGAACGCAGGAGTTCGAGATTGCAGCACCATTCTTCTGGATCTGCACTGTCTGGAAGTAGTGGTTTGTCACAGCAGGATGAGGAGAGTCGGGAGGCTCTCTCAGCTATGTCAGAGAACCTTCAGTCACCAGTGAAATCGTGTTTCCCACACCAGAAACTTTTAGCCAAGTCTGGTGTGCCTGAGTCACCATCTCATCATCGAGTAGAGGCGTTACGACAAGGCAGCGCACAACCATGCAGCCTCAATCTTTCTAACAAAAGCCCACGCACACAGAAAGGGAGTTCACCCCTGTCGTTGGTGCCTGAAAAACTGGACCATGAACAAGAGTCGCCAAATAGTACAAAGAAATACTCTCCTAACATCACAGCTAAAGCTCTTTCCCATTTGCTTCAATCTCCTATTCTCAAGTCGAACAGTGATTTTGATTTGTCTGAACTAAATGATTGGTCTCTGAACAGTCAACCAAAACAGGTACCGGGTTCAAGTTCTGAGCCAGAGATCAGGAGAAGCAGCAGGCGGTCTTTGTATAGGACGAAGACTAAAACCAACATATGAAGAGAGTCAGATGTGAGCAGATTTGTGTAGGCAGCGTGTATGTCATTGATTTGAAGCTGAAATGTATATTGGTGTATTAATGTGCTAATTGGAGAAATCTCCATTGTATAACAAATGAATTTTCTCCTGTATTTAGGATTACCTAGAGACACTGAGGATCTTAGCGTTTGGAATTGACATATATCATTAAGAAA
>NMRB01000254.1:88438-140339 GCA_002633025.1 Notospermus geniculatus | reverse complement strand
TTTTGGGGAAAAAAGGAAAATTCTAGTTTGTTGTATTTATTTTGAAACACCCGGTTGTTTTGCAATATTTGAGTGTGGAGCAATGTCTGCTGTCTTTGATAAAATTAAAAGTATGTGTATGTGTACACATGTTTACTATAAAGATGTAAATAAATCCTTATCGTACATCGTACATATGGTGTTGTCTAACTGTCACTTGTTTGGGCGTTGAAACTTCAGTTTGTGGATTCCATCACCTGACCCACTGGAAATGCATGTGTACACAGTTGGTTTGTACATTTCAAGGGAAAACACAACACATTTAAAATTCACATTTGTTTCCACATTGCCACTGTTACCATGGAGACTAAAACTCCAACCACTTCAAAATGCCAGTTGTTGGAACTTTGTATCCAATGCTGCCAAATAATATTGAATTTCATGAAGTTTGAATTGGGGCTGATGATCACACGCTCTCAGTCATTTGGGGCATTTCTCGTGAACTGCGCAGAATTAGGAAATAAGGGGATTAATTTCAAGGAGAAGATTAATTGTGTGTGTTGGTGTGAGAGTTGTGCCTCGAAAACTGACTAAATACGGAATTCAAAATATACTCTACAGCCAGCATGGACTTATTCCGTGAACACAATTCAACTTAACTCAGTTACGTGTAGACAGTGTACAGACTTGACAAGTTTACCTACTCCTTCAAATATTCCGGACTTTTGGACAACTCTACCGGATGCAGTGCTGGATCATGTGATGTACTAGCCGTGAAGATTCCTTACCTTGATCCGTCCAGAAAATCTCGCGATGTTTTATACTGGATTCTTCCTGGTGTTTGTCAGCCTTCGGGCGACAACGGCACCAGTGCCATCAACCCCAGCGCCTACACCAGCACCAGTACGGACAACAACGGTGGATGTTCTCAAAGGAGCACCAGCAAGTAAGATGTCATCCCTTAACTTTTGGACAAGGACACCTGAGATAGAAGGAAAAGGGCTTTACCCTTGGATTTAGCCCCCAAAACCCAATTGACAGGTCCCCAGATGCCTGTCATCCAACTGGGAACTAAAGAGGGACTCTGTTGCTCACCCTCGTCCCACCAAGGGTTTTTTTACCTCGCTACTCTTCATTCACTCACATGGGAGTGCGAGTGTATGAAGAGAAACAAGACCAAAGCCCTGCTGCGGAAAGATGCATGTAGCCCTGCACCACTTGGAGAGTCCTTAACATTGTTTTGATGTCATCCTGTATATCTCTATTGTATCAGCCCAGCAGTGAGTAAATTAGCTTGTCTAACTATTGATTGTTAGCAGTAACCATGTCGTCAACATCCATGTAAATAGTCGGCTTGCTGTCAGTATTGGAAAACTTCTGTAACCAGTCAAGTCGAAGTGGTCCTTCATAAAACTTTCAAATTAGCATGTGACGAGGGTGTCTGCTCAATAATGCAATTCTATTGCAACAAGCACCAACAGATAGCTCCTTGGGTGAAGCCCATTTAACCCATTTAGTGACAATGACTTTGAAACATCTTTCTGTTTTAACAGATTTTAAGAAGGACTGCCACAAAAACAAGAAACTGCCATGGAACGCCCCCGACAACTATCTGGATTGTTATAAAAAACCGATGATGTTGAGGGAGAACAAGCTGGACTGCTGCTTTGCTAATGGAAAATTAGGCTGCTGTAATCCTGATGACAAGTACGTGTATGACTCTCTTACCTGAGCAGTGAACAAGCAAACTTCAAGCAGGAAAGTGTGTCCCTGTACATGGTACTCTTTCCACGTCTTCTGTTTTCAGATTTCCTGGTGACGCAAACATCATCTGGTCATTGATGGGGATCATTGGAGCTATCCTCATCATCCTAACCTGGCTGTATAACTGGTTCAACAAGGATTCCTTCCCGTGCCTTGAGAAATACCAGGATCGCATTGATGAGAATAGGGAGAAGTTCATGGACACTCTTACTTGTCAATGGCTGTATGTTAAGTTGGAAACTTGCAGCAAATTTTACATTCTGTTATTGCAACAGGCATTGTCTTTGTGCATCTTGAAGTTCATTCTAAAAGATATCAGAGAAGGACAGGAAAATCTTGATAGGGACAATATACACCTGCATTTTCCCTCTTGCTAATGAGCCAAACACAAATTAAAGTCCTATTTTGTCCTTTTACAGGTTCAAAAAACCCGACCAAGATGACTTAGTGGAGTCTGGAGAACCTCGGAAGAATGAAGATGGAATGGAACAAACTGGCCACATTCCCCAAGATGACTTTACACCCTATATCTACTCTAATGCAGTCTTTTAGAATTTTATCTGAGTGTTTTTTAGTACGAGTTTCATATATCATACTGTGCCAAAATGTATTACCTGGTGGTCTGAGGACAGCCAAAGGTGTTGTAAGAACCGGTATTGAGAACCGGTATTAAACCATTAATGCATCCTTCCTGATGGTCTCTTTGTTTACACATTTAAAAGTACATTACCGGTACTCCATCATTAGAAGTGACCATCTCTTTGTCTTACCATTCCGCGCTTATGGCAGTCCTCCAGTATTATCTTGGTTTTACCCTGGTCCAATTGGTCCTCTAGTATTATCTTGGTTTTACCCTGGTCCAATCGGACCTCTAGTATTATCTTGGTTTTACCCTGGTCCAATCGAGTGTATTCAACAAGTTATTCTTATTCAAATTCTTGTACATTTCACCTTATTCACAAGGATACAACAATAAACTGATGCAAGAAGCATCCACGCTTGTCTTTCTTTGCTTAACTTGGTTGTGATTGCCACTACCGGTACTTCAACAGAGAGGGGAGACATTCAAATAATCATTTCATTCTGAAGTTCTCCACATGAGAGTTTTCTGGCACAAGTTGCTCTCTACGGGTAACTCAGCTACAGAAAAATGTGGGCAGTCATTTGTCTTTGCTAAGTCCTATGGAAAACAACAATGGTGAATTGCCCATTGAGAGATGACTTGCACGAGAAAACTCACATGAACGACCACCTTGAGGGTATTCTGCTGACGTCAGTATGTCCTGGCTGAGGATGAGAGGTTATGGCCATGCTAGCAGGACAAAAGGACACAGTAGGAAGTCTAAACTGTGTCCAAGTCACCTGGTGGCCTCCATGGAGATCTAATCAAGAACCAATTAGCCATCAATATGATGCTTGGAACTGAGTGGCTCTTATTGATGAAGACAAAACAAAAGCAGTCAATACCAAGTTGCATCTCAAATTGTCCACAGAGTCAGTATTCTTCAGCTTAGCTTACAGTCTCCATTAGACCGTATGTTAGAGGCTAGGGAATAACGGAGTTGTCAAGAATTGTGTGAAAGAACAAATATTGTTGGAATACATCTGGACCCGAAGATGACGTCAAAGAAATTCTACTTGACATGTCTTGTTGGTGCGGTCGTGAACCTGGCACTCGAGATCATGAGAGTACCAGCAGCAGCAATCAACTCAACTACTACCAGTACCGATACAAAAGAACCTGCGACGACAACGGTAGATCCTCTGGCTAACATCCCTTCTGGTAGGTAACAAAGGTAGGCCTAACATATTGTAATGCCTTGGAGGAAATTCCCCCAAGGTAATGCCAAGTTGACGATGTTGATGTATTCATCATCAGCATTGCATAGTGGTGGATCTTGGAGGAATTATACTGACAGTATAATTCCTCCAAGGGTGGGTAAACTGGTGGAACATCTCTACTAAGGATAAATGCTGTCATTTGAGAGGTGTCCTGATTACAGAGGTCAAAATGAATAGAAAAGGCCAACAAGGGACGGAACATTGGTGTCCTTTAAATACAGAGCAGCTTTCAGGGTAAAGGTGTCAGCTAAATTAGGGAGGTTCCAATGAATATGTAGGCCTACATATATTTGGTAACTTTTCATCGATGGAAATGAAGGGGTTTACAGTAGACAAATTGTTTCACAGATTACAAAGCCACATGCCACAAGGACAAGACAAAGCCATGGGATGAGAAGAACAATTATCTTGACTGTAAGAAAGACCCAAAGATGGTGCAAGCTGGGACGATAGACTGCTGCTTGAAGGCGGGAGAGGTGGGATGCTGTGATGCCAACAACAAGTAGGTACAGGAGAATTTTGCAAAGCAATTCCATGCCGTAGGCCTTATCGTTGTGAAATTCATTGAGGAGATTCCAAGCCAAATGCATCACAAGCTTTTTTACATAGGCCTACAGGTAAATTCATTTTTGACAAAATTGGCTATGGCAGTGAAAGTTATAATTTTTCCAGATTCCCTGGGGATGCCAATTGGATTTGGGCTGGAATTGGCCTGTCTACAGCCTTTCTCCTCGTAAGCTGCTTTCTGTGCAACTGGTGTGACAAGGAGACTTTTCCATTCCTTGAAAAACACCAGGATAAGATAGACAATGTCAAGGGGGACTGTGGTTACTACATGAAATGCGGATGCCTGTGAGTACAGCCAATTCTCACCACTGTCCTTCACCAAGACTTCTGCTGCCACACTAACTTGACCATGACAAAGTCCATCCTCTGTCAGAGGCACCCAGAAGAGGCACCCAGAAAAACCTGTGTTCAGACTGAACACAGGTTTTTCTGGGTGCCTCTCCTCATTACATCTCCATACCCCAAGGCAAAGGACAGGCCCCATGCTGCCTGACTCAACCCTCGCTCTCTCACCCACTGCCCCTCCTCAACTCGCATACTTCTTCATCGGGTTGAGGCTTGACCAGTTTTCTCACGCGAGTTGGCTCTCAGTGGGCAATTCACCATTGTTGGTTTCCTTATGACGAGACCAAATGACTGCCCATCATTTTCTCGTACAATGAGTTGCCCATAGAAAGCCAGCATGTGTGAGAAACTCTCACCCGTAGAGGCACCTCAAGACATCTCCATCTTGTCTTTCCATGACAGAGGCAGTATAGCCATGTCAAATGTCCTGAATGTCAGGATGGATGAATTGAAGTCCTGTCAATGCTTGAAGAGCACCAGCTCTATCCATTGCCTGCAGGATGTAACGTGCACGTGAATGTCTAGACCACCTTGGCAACTGGAGACCAGGGCTGACAGCAGTCTCTGGAATCTGGACAGTTCTCCACTGGTGTATAGGCCTAGATGTCCATGTATGTTTTGAAAGGGTAGTCCGAGGCATGGACATCTTACAGGATGAACTGGGGACACAGACAAATTGTTCATCAACGATGTTTTTTTCAGGCAGAAGGACAAGGACGAAGATGATGATGATGAAACAGAAGATCAAAGGGGAACGAGTCAGAAGTATACAGAGATGGATAGCAGTTTCCAGGAGCCTGATGATGGGTTTATGCAACAATCAAATGCTGTTTATTAAACCACACTACATTTGAATAGACCAGAATTCTGATCCATGACATCATGATGCCACCATGTCTTCACATACTTCAATGTATTGGGTCACACTTCATGACATCTGATGCAAATTTCCGCAGCCAAGTGGAACAGACATTTAGTCCACTTGTAAGTTTCTTGTACCTGATCAGCAAAATAGTTACACTGTCAGTACCAACGTGTCCTTCCAACTGTAGTGAAGTTCAACATCAAAACAACAAGAGATTTCCTTTACTGTATGTTTATTTTGAACTGTAATGAGTTCTAAGGGTTAACAATAACAGTACACGAAGATGTACCTGGATGAACAGACTCATCTGAATATTTGAGACTATTCCATACCATTCACATACTGGTCATTGAACATTATTGGTACAGAATATTTATAATCTTCAATCAATCTAAACCATTTGGAAATAGTCCGTGGAGATATGATGATGTTACCAGCACTATGTCCTCCTCTACTTCACCAAATAATATATGGAAATAGTAGCTTACTACAGAAAAATCACAAGCTAAGCAAAACTTGTGCTGTCATATCAAGTCAGCCTCAGCCTCAGAGTCACAAGAAGAATGAGTCTGACTGGGATCGAACCTGGAACCTCAGTGGTGACAGGTGTCGCTGTTTCCACTGCACCACTCTGACAGCCCGAGAGGCCCGAGTCTGGAGTGAGGGGATTGACAATGCCAGTACCATTTGTACATTTAACATCCAAGTTCACGTATGTAGAAAAATAGTCTTCAACATCTCACTTGTGTTATCTAGAAAGTCACAGTCCTTTGTATACTTGGCACTTTCATTCAATGAAAACTGAGGTCTATACCAGAAATATGATACATATATACATGATATAACCGGTACATGGATACTCTCCTAGAAATCCATTGTCTCCTCCAATAAATATTCTGTCCACCGTATTTGCGTTCCTTCCTTTATTCAAACTGAACCCATCGCTGGAAATAAATAAAAACTTTTTGAATGCAAGGGTTAGAAGATCTACCCTCAGTGATCCCCACCACGGAGTTGTATCCTCAGGTAATCAGGGTTCTTAATGCTCGCTCCCTCTGTCACTTGTGCGGCGACAAAGGGAGCGAGCTCAAAGAATCCCCCATTACTTGAAGATGCAAATTTGGGGTTCCCTCCAAGCTGCCAATAGTTAAGTTTTCTACGGCTGAGTGGCCCACAGAAAACTCTCAAGTGGAGGAGAACCTTCAGGCAACATGCAAGATCAAACTCTCAAACAGACAAGCACAACCACAGGAAAAAGCACGTCAGCAGGAAATGACGAACAAAAATGGACAACACTACATGCAGGCAAAAATAGATCCTCGCTGATCTATTTTTGATGAGGGTATGAACCCACTGGCATACTACCATTAAAAGGATTAACCACCCATATAAAAGCCATCACCTCGGACAGAGCAGAATAAGAAACTAGTAAACCAGGAAAGTCCGCTAATTAGTAATATCAATTCAAGAAGTTCAAGCCACATTCAAATACAATGCTGCAAACCTGATTATCGGGAAGTATACAACTGGATTAGACTGCAGTTGGCTACAAGCTAGATGCAAACCGAGAACCACAGCCACACGTACAAACACAGAATTTTCCAAGTTAAATTGTAATCTGACCTCATCATATTGTCTTGGTTTTGACAACCTTTGCAGCCTTCTTAGCCACTTGAGTCACCAGGTCTTTGACTGGTAAATGTTTAGTCACAGCCTTCTTAAAAGTTTTGGCACCTTCTGTTACTATTTTTAGCGGTACGTTTGGCACAGTGGTGACGTGCTGGGCGTCTTTCCTCGCTGGCAAGTTAACGCCAAGTTTTCCTTTTCCCAGATTTTCAATGTCTGGAAAAAGAAAAGTCGCCGTTAAAAGAAGCCCCCGACATATGACCCAAATAAATCACTATTACTCTGAGATGGGGATGGGATTTTTCATGACTTCTACATTCATTTCCAGAGACTGTCCTAATCAGATGTGAAAACAACAATGGAGAGCAAGTGCACAAACCAATATAAAATTCGATCTATAATGGTCCCACTACAACTCTTATTCACTTCAGTTCGAAAAGTCCGAAGGGCTTGGGTGTGAAACAAGACAACTAACGAAAGGGACTCCTTTTGGTGGGTCCCTGCCAGTGCATGGAGTGCTGCAGATTTAGATGTTAAAGGTTAAATGAAATAAAGGTAGACAGATCTAGGAATATGCAAATTAAAACAAGGATCAGTTCCGCTGGTCTGGCATGGGATTCCATGTCATGTCATGCATGTAAAACTACAGGGTAAGTTCTGACACAGTCAATTTTTCAAGATGGTCCATGGACTGACCTCGATCACCAAAAAACAATGAACTCAAGAATGACTCACACTTCATGCAAGAAAATCAAAATGAATTATCAACAACAAAAAGGTGATGTCAGGTATTCAATCAAATGGTAAATAATAGGCTTTCAGTGACTCAGAAAGCCTGGTATTCAGGTCTCAAGGCATTCTACAAGATGTCACATTAAAAGTGTCCCTATATTTTCTGGGGACCAGGTTGTATAATGTTCAACTGAACTTTTAAACCTGGTCCCCACTGGATTTTAAGGCCCATCAGGGACACTTGTTTGGGATACCCTACACAACAGAGAATACCTTGTTTCAACTGCATGAAAATATATTGGGGGGCGGCTTTCTTCAAGAGATACCGGTACACTCTTAACTCTCATACAATTTTGCATATTTCTAGAACTGTCTCCACTTCACTATAACAAGACATACTTTTTCCGGCCATGTCAACCTTGTTCTTCAAAACATCAGGTTGTACGTGAATTGACCTTTCATGGAGTTTACTCACAGCCTGTGGCTTGTCGATGATGTGAGACAGATCTAGTGAGAGACGGCACACGATCAGTGGTTAGTGAACATGAAATGCTGGATAATATGAATTGGAGCCTGTGGGGAGGCGACATGAGAGGACTACACTCATTTATGACCCATTCTGGCAAAACCAGGCCCATGTCGAATACCCTATATGGGCCATTTTGTGACGATATGCTATGCTATGCCATGTCGCTCTTAGCTTGGCAGGTTGAGACCAAATGTTTGCAGGGCTAGAATTTAAAAGGGCATGTTCTTTTTCGGAACATTTTTCCCAACTAATTTTTCGTTTAGTTGCAGTTGTTTGATTTTCATGATAACTTCAGGTATAATATTTTATAATGTGAACTACATAATCATGAAAGAAAAATGTGACATTAGTTTCATTAATTAGGAAAACAAAGAGCATTTGCAAAATGTCCGAAATCAGCATGAAAACAGTGAAATTATTCCCTAATGTTTGTTGTACTGGGAGAGTAATGGTATTATTTATCATTCATCATAAAGTCATTACTAAACATATTGGTTTTGCTGAAATATTTGCAAAAAATGTGTGACTTTCTTCATTTCTGGACCCCTATTTATGTGGGGGGAGAACAGAACAGCACATCTAGCCCTGTCTGATTTGAATGGAATGCTGTGGTAAAGATTATTGTCAATATCAGTGAAGTGGTTTGTTGGTGTTGCATAAGGTCATAAAAGGGAAACTTGAATTTGACGTCCCACCGATCACATAAGCCTATCCACATGTCATGGTTGATTATACATGTTGTAACTGATATTGATCATGATTTTTACCACACCATTCCATTCAAATCTGACAGGCCTAGATGTGCTGTTCTGTTCTCCCCCCACATAAATAGGGGTGCAGAAATGAAGAAAATCACAGATTTTATGCAAATATTTCAGCAAAACCAATATGTTTAGCAATGGTTTTTGGATGAATGATGAACAATACCATTACTCTCCCAGTACAACAAATATTAGGGAATAATTTCACTGTTTTCATGCTGATTTCGGACATTTTGCAAATGCTCTTTGTTTTCCTAATTAATGAAGCTGATGTCACATTTTTCTTTCATGATTATGTAGTTCACATTATGAAATATTATACCTGAAGTTATCATGAAAATCAAACACCTGCAACATAATGAAAAATTAGTTGGGAAAAATGTTCCGAAAAAGAACATGCCCTTTTGTGGGGCACTGCCATTTTGGCCTTGGGTAATGATGAAGCCAAGTAAGATTTAACAGGGGCACCAAGGCCGCTGCACATTTTTGGGGGTGGGCACCCAAGGCCATGGCTATGGTGGCCGTGGTAAAATTCTGGCCCTGTGTTTGTCAGTTTCAATACTGTCTATCTATTGCAAAATCTGAAACTGAAAGAGTGAAACAATCTATTTCTTCCATTCCCTCCTGGTGTCATCTTAGTTTGTTGACGTTCACCTTCTGAGTGACATGCGACTGCTTTTGTCAGAGTGGGTCACATTTGCAGCCCACTCAACCGAGGGTGATAGACACCATGATCAGTAGTGGACTGCACATGTTGGTTGGGAGTTGATGAATTAGAACACACATAAAAAGAATCTATGAAATAGACAGGGTTTGAAGGAATACATGTACACATAAACGGACAGACTACACGTTGTCAGACACTTAAGAACAGTTTTTTTCTGAATATTTTGAGCATCCACGTTAGTAGGTTCACATTACAACATATGTAGTACAAAATAAACGCAACAAAATTCAAACTGGAATGAAATGAATATACATGTACCATTCACAACACACACTGAACAGTCACAGTGTATTTTACTTGTGCAAGTATTAGTCACTCCCAGAATTTGGAGATACATTTGACCTGTATAGACAAGTTGTGAAAGTCCTCTCACAATACATTCAACTTGTGTTCTTGTTCCAATGCACCTATATGTTTTACACACAAGCACTTGCACTGGAGCGGACTTTGAAATCTTGTCTATTCTCATCAGGGACTTTATTCACAAAGCCCCGTGACATTAAGGGCACGCAAATCCTTTGTCAGGCTGAGACTGAACAAAAGGTAGTCCGCAAATGGACAATAGTTTATGCACTATACGAGAGCTTCTTTAATAAGGTCCCCGGTTGTTATTGCACTGGAGTTAGTAAATTTTATGCCCTGTCAGGTTATGAAAAGATAAGGAGGCATGACTTACCTTCTACAACTTGATGGTATGCGAAATGTAAGTACAGTAAGAAGAGGAGATGGAGTGCGGCGACACAACCACAGATGACCATCCTTTGCGTGCTGCCCGGCGTTCGTGACACCAGTACAGAAACCTGGAGGGGAAATGGGAAAAAGTCTATGTTTATAGTCTATACACTGAAATAAACATGATCAATTGACTTCACATTTACCCCCAGTCTCTCCAGAAACATTTCTGGGAAAGAAACTGAAGTGGTAGTTCATTTGATCCTTTCAGACCAGTTGAGAGTACAAAGTGGCAACTCAACTGGGAATTGAACCCCGGCCCTATTGGTTACAAGTTCAACACCCGTGACAGTACACTTTGGCACCGAGTTTCACCTACCATTCTAAGGGTGCAGAGCCCACCAAAGATTGCCCACAGGAGATAAAACAGTAGATGGCTGTGTGTTGTATGAATTATTGTTCCAAGGAATATGACTACACAATGACCACTTAAGGAATAACCCTGAAAAAAAGAATACATATTGACTTGTACCAAGCAGTTCACACGGGAAGATTTTGATAATTTGATTGGACAGTACAAACTGTGTCTTCTCGTTCAAATCATAAGTGTCCAAAGCCATTGGCCGCAGCCTTGCAAAACCAATATCACTATCCAGATACTCACAAGTAATGACAGAATTTGAACGCCACGAATGCGTGTGTTGCAAACATACGCCATTGTCCAGATCAAAGCTGACGTGCCTAACCAGTAGAGGAAACACACACCGATTGCTGAGCCCATCAATGTGCCTTCATTCTGAAAACCACAAGGAACAAAATGGTCGATCAATTTCCAGTTTTCCCTAGAACTCTTCAATACAAAGAAGAGAGAACTATATCAAAGGTGTTGACAGCTGTGATTCAAACAACATGAGTCACCTCATGTGTAAAATATATCGTCAAAAGATTTGCAACAGTGATAAGACGCTACAACTTACCACTTTGTGATTGGACATTTTCATTTGAAACAATAGCAGGGCGACTAGAGTGAATATGAGCATGGTCGGTCCGTAGAGCTCGCTTGGTATTTTCTGTGGTTCACGAGTTGGCTTTGATGGAATAAATGACACCAGTAACCTAGAAAAAGGAAAACAGGCATGGTAATCATTGTTGGAGAGGAAGCTTTAACGCTATAACTGATGTTTATGATGTGGAAATGAAATCCTGCAGAGAAGCCATCATGTTAGGGTCTAGCACAGCCTGCCACCATTCATGCCAAGCAAGATATGAAGGTTGTGTTAACACAGCACTCGGCAGCTGTAGAAAGCTATCCAGCTGAACATTAGACAAAGCTACACAATATTCGAATAAAACATAACCTGAGTAAAACACATAAAACATGACACCTTGCATTAGTTTACCTTTTTAAGACTTCATTTGGCTCGACGTCAAAATACGGTCTCAGAATGTCTATTTTTGCATATGATGTGAAGGCTTGCTGAGCTTTCTCTCGACCTGACTGCCACAGCTGGAAAAAAAAATGAGATGCATTGAATCCAAGAAAGAGTAGGATTACACTGACAGAGTGATCATCACTGTACGAACAATAATCAGTAAAGATTATGCCAGTTTGTGAAGTAAAGGGCAACACGTAGCATTTGTAGGGGGTGACTCTTCTAATCGCCAATCATATCGGACACCAAAGTCTTTTTCACACAAATCCCCAAATGTGTTCTGAGGGTTTCTCATTTATCTCCTTCTTACCATAGATGACATATTCTTAGTGAATCCCTCCTTCATGTCATCAACCAAACCTTTTGTTGACTTCCGTTGTCTGGTGTCTTCATCATCAGAAGGGTAACCTGAAATAGACAAGTCTATTGTCTGTCATTCTGCCTGTCATTTTGCTTGCTCAACATGCTTCACCTTCCCAACATCACACTTTTGTCATAAAACTCTAGACTCTGGATGTTTATAATCTGCATTAAATCTGTTAGCAAAACAAAGCCACTCAAGGTACACAGTGGTTCTGACTGACCTTTAGATGGGTTCGTAAAGTCTCCATAATCAGACTGATCATCTCCTCCTGTCTGCATTTCAATGACAGCTGAGCTGTCTCCCTGCAAATTAAATATACAGCAAATGTCACTGCCTTATTCTAGTGAAGAAGGTTAGTAATAAAGGCATGAAAAAATGTGCTGGGGACAGGGAGGTGGAGAGGAGGGGTTATTGCTGCTCACACATCTTATTCTTGGCAAATCTTTAGGCCTAGCGAGGGCAGGCCTAGGCCTAGGCGTAGGGCCTCATCTGAATCTGTGGCTGTGCATCATTATACAGACAGGACGACGCTGTAGTGTAGCAACCATGCGTATCATTGTCGATTGATGCCAGCCATGAACAGTTCAGATTGGCTAAGCACGCACATGTACATGTCATGTAGCTACACAATGTAATGAATGTCATCTGGGCCCTATGTACATACATGCATCCATTGCATGTAGGCCTATGGCTATGGCACAGTGTGTGGATGCTGACACACTGCACTGCACTGTCACTGACGACGACGTAGCCTAGAAACGTTCTAAGAAAGGGGCACTTTTGGGATCAAATTCATCGACAGTCACTCCGTTACGTGACCAAATAATGGGTATGCCGATTCTGTCGATCTTAAATAACTTACAAATTTTGAAATCTACATGGGATAATTGGCAATGACGGAGATTTTTCAATGTTTATACCTGTTTCTCGGACCACTGAAGACCGTCGACCTCCATGTTGGCATTCGTGTCCCAGCGTTCGACTCACCAACTCGGGAAGTAGTCGGGTAGATTACCCAAAGTCGATAAAAAGTACAATTTACACACTTTTATCATGACAAACCGGCAAATATATCCACTTTTTATCATTTTATAATCTTTCCTATCTACTATATGGTTCTTTCATCCACAGAAGTTGTATATTTCCACATTTGAAAATAGGGCAACTTTACCCGAGTAAATGAAACACTCGCATCACGCCTGTCACTTCCAAAATGGCTGCGATTGACTTTGACCCGCTACTTTCTCTACTAAAAGTAAAATTTCCCACTTTTACACAGGATTCTAAAGCTCAGATTGCTGTTGAAGAATCGGAGACGCATATATTGAACAGATGGAATATGTATTCATTGCCCAGTTTTGATGCTCTCTCATGTTATATGGCAAAATGTAGTCGAAAAATTGGCATTTGCCAGTAGCGCCATCTATTGGGACGTAGAGGAACTGGCCAACAATAGGCCTCATTTGGTTTTATCTCCAATGCTATGTCAATTATGTCCTGTCTTATTACATTTGTAGGCTAACAGCAAGGAAGTTGTTGTTCGCATAAGTAGCGAAGCTTATTTGTACCGGAATACTCAGGTCCCAGGTGATGTGGTGAAGAAAGCAGCAGAAGTCCTGGCGATTGACCAGAAAGAAGCATACAGGGTGAGTGACTCTTACGTGATGCAGGCTCATAATTCAAGACATGAGAGAAGGACTCTTAGGAAAGTGGCTGCAGAATGAGCAGTTTCATCAACTAATTCTCACAGCAAATTCCGAACTTAAAGTTTCTTGAAAATAATATTCATGTTCTCATTTCAGCTGATTGTCAGTCTAGGCAGTGTTATAAAACAAGCACTTTTTGTATCTTCAACAGAACCAGGGCCAATACTGGCAATATTTCCTGGTAGGTAAAATAAAACATCATTTATTTCAGAATAACATATAGTCTTTGAGTTGTTCGGCAGGTGTGCCTGGAGCATCTAACAGTAACACATTCACTTTTGTTGTTATGATTTTCTTCCCAGCCCTGTTTCATACTTTGTACTGTCTACTCTTATATTTTCAGACAACTTCCATAAAAATCTAAAAGAACTTCTAACCAAAGTAATCTTGGATAATATGAGCAACTGGAGAAACAGAGCCATCTCAAACCAAGGTATCTGAAGAATAGAAGTTTTAATGAGGTTTCTTGCCTATTTTTCCTGTCAGGTGTAAGAGATTTCTTTTAGTACCTGGTGAGAATTAGAGAGTATTAATTTAAATATTAATCCCCTCTTCTGTTACAGTTTCCCTGCCAAGGCTTCTTGACTTTGATTGGCGAGTTGATACAAAGATGTCATCTGATGCCATTTCCAGAATGTCTGTGCCAACATGCATTTTACAAATGCAGGTATGTACTGAGTAGGGATAAGGTCGGTCATTACCAGTCAATACCTTTTGACTATGCTCTGTCCAAAGGCAAAGTGACTTTTAGCCTTCATATTTCAATATGTGTGGCTTGTGACAGCCTTGCTTTTCTTTCAATTGACATTAAAATAGTAGGTGATGCCATTTGCAGTGGACGTCACCTATTATAACTTATATCTACATGCAGTTTTATGTTTGTCTTTTAGGTTCAGGATTCACCACTTAACTTAGAAGACCAGTCAGAGACATCAACACTTAATGTGGAGTTGTCAAAAGAGACCATCGAGACAATGTTAGACGGGCTTGGAAAAATACGGGACCAGTTGTCGTCTGTTGCAAAGAAATGAAAATATGGAGACGAGTTTAACATCTAATGAGACTTGTTTGATGTACATGTAAAATGTGAGGAAAGGCCTCACATGCTCATACTTGGACCCTTGTGCTTGGTTCTGTTTTGGTATGAAGTGCTGAAAATTTTCTAATGAACAAACTACTGTAAATGCAGGCTCATGTAATGGGTTTGTACTTTTTACTTGGAATTTTGGTCACTATTGAGAGCAGGATTTTGCCGATCTACATGTCATTGTATACCATGTATACGGTAAATAGAAAACAGATGATTGTACATACATATATTATTGGTAATAAAATGGTGCTTAATCATGAAATCCTGAGCGTAATGCACTGTTTTTGTTGCCTTTTCCAAGGGAGAGGCACACCTGTCCCTAGCGGAGGGAGTTTAAGGGAGAGCTGGTGAAACACTAGTTGGAGCATCGAAGATAGGAAGCCACCTCCAGGGCTGACCAGTGACCCTTGATAATCCACATCAATTTTTCAACTACACCATCATAACAGGAACAAGAAATAACAAGCCAATTCTGTTAACAAGTCTTGTATTTGAAATACAGTATTTGTAAAATATATAGTCAAATTTTTGGTTGAATACCATAACCTCAGAAAAAACGTGTGAATGACATTTATTAGGTACAGGTAAGGGTCATTCAGATTTCATGGTAATAAGGCATCTTGAAATAATCCAGGGCTCCTTCACTTTGCCTTCGGACTACACCCGTAGTCTGAAGGCATAGCGAAATGAACTCTTGATGGTTCAACGTGCAATAAATGGTCCAAGCCAGATTTAAAGCTGAACTGCATGAACAAAAACTGGAGATTCCAGCTTTGAAAAAAGACCACCACGCCACGGTGGTGGTCAAGAGAAATGCAAACGACCAAAAGGCACTTTCAAAACACCTCCAGAACATGATAGACTACCAGGCTATTTGGTGGCGCCACTGTATTCACCCTGAGTCTGTCAGTGGAGCAACATCAAGACATGGCATCCAGTGACATCTGCAGGTCGAAGGCATTAGGTTCTTACCGAACCAGAGAGTAAAGTCGGTCACTATTCTATAGTATTCACTTCTTGTTGACATTCATGGTGTTATCCAAGCACCAGTTGAAAACATTTATGCATTCAAAAACAAAACAACACTCATTTGACGTACATCAGCGTCATCAGATATCATTACATATACGTTGAGGACAATTCTTATTTTATTCCCTTGGCCATAATTACCGTAATCAATTAAATATTTTTTCTACAAATACACACACATCACGCGAGTCGTGCATGTATTATTGCTCAAATCAAGTACATTGCGTTTCTGTGAAAATATATTCAAATAACGAAACTGTGGCAAAAGAAATCAAATAAGATTTTTATGCAACATGTTTGCAATGATACCAAGTGGAGTTTCTGAAACTCAGACGAGTGGTGTATTATTTGTTGATGCCGAAGTTTTTGCCATTGTACCACATATTTCAACTGGGCGCAAGCACTAAAGAAACCTTACCAACCTCGTACTCGGGTTCCAACGGATTGTACTAAGTCTATCAGGCTCTGTCACTTGGACACTAGCTCTTGATGTGTCTCGATTGAAAGCCTGAGACTGAATACAGTGGCGCCACCAAATAGGCCGGTAGTCTATCATGTTTTGGAGGTACTTCGAAGGGCGTTCGCACTTCTGTAGACCACCATACTGCGGCGCTGTGGTTTTTGTTCATGCAGTTCAGCTTTAAAGTATAAGGCAGTGAGAATATACTGAATGCCCAATGCCAACTTTTCAACCAAAATCTGTTTGGCAGCAGTTACAACTTTAATACATGTGTATACATATCTATTCATTATTATGTGTTTCGTTGGTGATGACTACATTGTAACTCTCCAGACATCCAATATCTTTCCCATGATTTAAACTAATGCACTTTCGATGCTATCTTTAACAACATACTAAGTACTTGTATGTACATGTACATGTATTTAACTCGTTGCGAAATACTTGAGCTATTCCTCACATGCTTTTTTCATCAAGACTTGGCATTATGATTTAAAAGAGCATGACAGGAATAGACATTACATGACTGTACGTGTGTGTGGTCGCCTAGGAAAATCCTTCACCAATTGGCTGCGATTTGTCAGAAAAATTTGGTATCGAGGTAATTGCCTGAACGCATTCCTCCACATGAACAATTCCTCGCACTAGCCGGCTCTCTTTGGGCAACGGGGAACCAGCGTGCCCAAAGGAGGTACTGGGGAACAACTCAGTTTTAACACAAAAGTGCATGCGTTGCGACGTTGAAAACGTCATTGACGACGCGCATCATTCGTGATGTTATATGTGAAGCGTCATTCAGAATCAATGACATTGCTCTTCGGTCTGTCAGGGATTACTTCCACCGGTTTCTCATTAGACATTTTTGACTCCCGTGAGAAAACACGAAGTACCGCCACTTTCATAGTCTGTATTCACTGTATCTTTTGAAAGGTATGCAGTCAAAAACTGATGAAATTAACACAGGTTCACAGGCCTTGAGATTCTCTGCACAACATGTGAAGGATTTTCCTGAAGGCAAAAACTGTGATGATGATTTTGCATAGCTAGATTTAAAACTGGCGCCTAACAGGATTGACAGAATCCTAAATTCTGCCGATCAGCAACAATTCTAGTGTTCAAAGTTGAGACCATCATCAAACATTATGTTGTGACATTGTTATAATGAGATTGTGATAAAGCAAAGACAAAACACTTCTTTACATCTAAATTGTTGAAATAAACTCGTGCAGAACCAAAGTACTCGTTCCCAAAATACTTGTAGCATTTTTGCTCATTACTGTTTCTGGTACTTCTTTACCAAGACCACTTTAATGCATTATATAAATAATAGATAATATATTGTGTGGTTGATATGACAACAATTTGTTTGTGACTGTATTACACTACAGTCGATAAACGCTTTTATCATGCTTAATTATGTAGGCATTTTTACCCCACAGATCATACATCAAAGAACCTCCCTTAACGGACACCTCAGCCAGGAGGACACCTCTTGAAGGACAGAAGAGTTCCGTCCCACATTGGTCACGTCTGTTCACTTTGACCCCTGTTATGAGGACACCTCTCAATTAAGGACAGCACTGGGGCAGTCCCAAAGGTGTCCTCAATAGGAAGGTTCTACTGTACAGTATGCTAGTTTTAGTGCCCTTGAAATACAATTGGTAATAGAGGTACGAACTACACTCCAGCATGGTTTTGGTTTTATCAACCGGTTTGATCAAGGTTCATTTGACGTACACAACTGAACACAACCACAAATGACGTCATCTACCAGAACAGTGCATTGATTTCTGATCTCACTGATAAACATAGCAATAAAGTTATAGCAAAAACGTATGGAACATACGACAGCTGTCACCTACTGGTGTACAATACAGAACAGTAAACACAACGCACATGTGTTGGTAGTTAATTACACACATCTCATTGAGACAAGCAGCCTACCCTATGCCAATGTCTGTTTTTCATGTCAAATAAGAGTGGTTGAATACCTCATTCTTGGTATGTCTCTGGAAATGAGGGCACAGTTGGGTACCATGGAATTTAAAGGCTTTATTTCCGAGTTGAAATCAAATCATTTCTGTGTATCATAAATGTTGAAGGCCATTGTTGATCTAGTGAAATCAACATATAAGTTCTGGCAAAAAACACAATTTGTGGTTTTGCGTATCATTTGTAGTGGTCCTGAATACTACCCGGTATGCTGTACAGAATGAGCTGAATTACATGAAAATATCACAAAACCTTTACGTGAATTTAACAGGTGGTTGTATATGAAGTTACACAAGCTAGCTCTCACCTATGATGCTTTTTTGATTATCTATACCTTAACAATATCTAGTTGCAGAAAAATGGTGATTTCACCACATTGCCAATGATTTCTTTGTGACCACCGATTTGGTTATGGTACATGTACATGTATGATTTTGGTATGATTCAATACTGCAGTGCTTCATGTTTGAAATCTGCAGGAGTTCAATCAGTTGAGCTCCTCAAAGACTAAAGGAGAGCTCTTCACACTCGTGGAATCTGATGGTCAGTTACTTCAAGGATGCCGAGGAGCACGGTCAATCGAGCTCCTCGGAGCCATTTTGTGGGTGCGCAGGGGTGCGAACGTGATTGCACCCGTCTTACATGAAGCACTGTTACTGTGCCAAATGGATTGATATCTACATTCTAGCAATTCAACATGATATCACAAGACTGGTCTAGTTTGTAATTGTCATTTGTCCACGTTCTCCTCAATGAAATTTGTGACCAAATTATCTTTGAATTGATAGTAAAATGAACAGCAGTATCAGGAATTTCGTGGTCATATTTATGAAAACTTGGTATAAATGGTATACTTCTGAGGCTGAAGGGGATGAGGACACAATCATCTTTATCTATTCAAAGTTGTAATTCACTGTGTAGTTGTGTGAACCGCAACCAAACTGATGCAAGTGATGGTGCAGTGTGTAAATAAATGTACATGTAGTGCAAATAAACTGATCATGACTATTGTGACCTTGTATATAAACAGACATGCCATTTCTAATAGGCCTTTACATAATAATAATAAATCAGTTGTTCACACCAGGAAGATGAGAAATTTACCAACCTTTTCGTCCTGCACTTTGCACATACATGTACTACAGCACCAGAAGAAATAATTCCTGCCAATGCAAGACATCTAAGATGTTCAAATTTGCCCATCTTCCAAATCCATGCAAAACTCTGATGCACTCCACACGTGCGATACATGCCGATATACATCCCACAAGCGCTCCACACGTGAGATACATGCCGATATACGGTACATCCCATGAGCTTATTCCAGTTCTTAACAATATTCACTTCCATGCAGGCTACAATGTCACTGAGAAGCAAGTGAAACACCATTGTGCACTCCTTCTACCAATTTGTTCAGCGTCATCAAAAACCAACTTACTTTTGACATTCGAAAACAAGGATATGTATATCACTGTCGGTTCAAATGGACTTACATGTAATGGTAAGTAAGTTTTACCTCGTGGCTGCAGCAAAGCACAACCAAAATGACGCAAGTCATGACACTGGGCTAACAAAAGAATTAGCTTACCCTATGCTGATGGCATGGAATATAGTGCCATCAAGTTTGCATGCTCTGCTCATGATTATGTGGCCCTTTGTTGTCAATGTCAATGTTAATGAACAAGCATAGAGAAGTTAAGAATAGATGTATCATGTAGGTGCAAATGACTTAGAAAAATTTGCAAACTGAGTGCCTGCGAAGTGATTATATGAGAAATATTGCTACAAAATATCACTGGTTAACAGACAAGATATGTTTAGCGTTGTCTTTTATGTCATTAGCACATTGGACCCATTGTTCAACAAACCGCTACTGGGTCATTCCTTCTTGTCTTTTCTCCTAAGGCTGATCTTGGGCACTGATGGTGCTTTATTGTAGACAGCAGATCCAACATCGTAACCTTTTCCAGCGACCCATTTTACGCTTCCAACACCAAGACCGACAGCACCAGTAGTGATATTATAGACTCCACTTCCCATTCGCCAGAGGTATCCAGCTTGAGGCTGTGGTTCTGGAAAAGATAAGACTATTATTTCCACAGATATCCACAAAGCGCACAACTTGGCATCAAGATAAAAGGTCCACTTCAGGAAGAATGGCCGAGCAAGCTGGCAAGGATGTATTCATCAGGTATGGTGGACTGGTTGCAAGAGTATAACAGATGGATGTGTGGCACAATCGATGTTCTTCCAGCAGGAGTGAAGGGGCTAGGCCCTGGGCAGGCTACAGTAGATAGGGGAGTGGTCAATAATCCTCCAANGGGGGGTTAGGAGACAGATCTAGATCAGTCTATAGATCAACAGAAAGAGGCAACTTTGGTCGCAAGAAACAGTGTTAAAAGTTGGATTGGTGTACAGTATAAAAAAGGCTGGATAGGAGATGTGGTTTGGTCATGGTCCTCTGGGAGTAGAGCAAAGGTAATTCACAGTAGTCCAACTCCATGACAAATGCTACGCATCACAGCAGATGAAGACACCAGCCAAACTCACTTGACTTGAGAGTTTAAGAAAAGAGTAGTTATTTCACAAATAATGAAGAGAAAAATTGTTTTCTTACCAACAACTTCATCTGTTTTCTTGTCAGAAGAATACTCGGGAGCTTCATTTTCCTTCACTTCTGAGGGGTCCCCATTTTCAGTCTTCATCTCATTTTCTGGTGTGTCTTGAGGGACGGGATCCGATTTGCCCTGAAAAAAATAGCCAGAATTCTCATTCACTTTATTTCCTGCTTACCCAGAATTCTCATTCACTTTATTTCCTGCTGTTCGAATATGAAAAAGTAAATCACAAATTCACATGGGGTGTAGACTAAGGAATGGATCCAAATTGCCTTGCAGCTCTGTAAACTGAATGTAGGCCCAAATACCCCCAAGATGAGATGAAGTATGTCTATAACTGAGGTTTCAGTAGCAGCCCTGGTCAATCTACTTTAATACTTACTCTCTGAAGACACGACACAACTGACTGATATAGATTCGACATCTCCGTTATAATCCAAAACTTATTAAGATAATCGTCCCACTGGTAGGCCAAGCAGCTTTCTTATTATAGAAATGAGACAGTGTACTTTTCCCCACCAAGCAGAGGTTGCCCAATCTGCAATGACTGTACTGTAGAATCAATCAATCAACAAGATCAAAGTTCAGGCAGCACGGTGAGTGGTAAAACGTTCAGAATGACTGGTCTAACTTTGTAGCCTATGGCATTTCATTCAGCCACGATTGAGTTACCGGTAGGCTACAGCAAGTCGTGTTGTTGAATTTATTTACGTCTCACAGAAACACCAGGCCTCGGTTAGTATGGACAGTACAAGTAGCCTAGCTAGCTAGGGCTAGGCTTCTCTTCCGTCTCTTCTATTTAATTGACAACTGGCAACAACAGAAGCGGAGAAACATTCAAACATTCATTGGTCAGAGCTCGTTGACGTTGAGAAATCGAGTCCATTCATGCAGTGAACAGTGTCATGTCCGGGCGACTGAAATGCACTGCACTGCTGTAGACCTAATAGTGTGCCTGGTTGTTCTCAGCTGATGATGAAATTCATGAATTGAAATCAACAAAAGTTGATGAGTTCACCACTCATCTCATCCACACTGTTCACATGATATCTCGGCCAAACAGCGCCAGTTCTTCCAAGAAAAGGAAACACTACACCCTCAAGTGGAGGCCGTTATGTCGAAAGTCCAGTTTTTTCACTTATCAGAAGGAATTATCAAGAAATTAGAAGAAAAACAGGACTTTTTTCGTGCTTCGATGGCAAAATGTGCATGTTCTGTTATTGTGTACTACGTGGCTATACAATTGTTAGGCATCTTGTGATTGGCCAAGTGGAATTTCACGACCAATCAAAAGAAGCGACACAAAATAAAACGACGTAGTAAGTCAAGTCAGCACAAGAGGGCGCCTCCGTCAACAATAACAAATGCACGTGCTTTTGTATGCTCTGAATGGGTGTGGAATTGATGATCTCCATGCAAACAAATCATAAACTGATAATTGATTTAATATGCATATTACTAATAAAACAATCTAGCCTATTTATTGCAATGCTTTTTTTTACATAATTTGCCTCTTAAAACTGTACAGTGTAGTGGTAATTTTCTGATGCATCAAACTTGCAAGTTTGATTTTCGATACTGCAATACAATGATTTCTTGACATGAATTGCATTTCATCAAATATGGCATTTAATTTTTGAAGCTCCTCCAGTCTCCTTCAATTCATTTCTATATTCTATATACATCAATATAATATATTTGTGCATGATATTTAGATGTGAGTTTGACGAGATTCCTATATTTCAGAGAACAAAACATTCATTTTGCCCTGATGAAATGGAGCTACCTGCATCCATGCATAACTCGGATAGCTCAGCATAATGAGACGTGCATTAAACTTGAAAAAAAGATGAATTAAACAATGTGCACTTCTCAAATGTACCACATAACCAATCATTCAGCAGTAAATCAGACCATAAAACGAAAAAAAAACACTTAGAAACTTCAGAACATGTCCAGCAACCAGACAGATACAATGTTTCATACAGTACATGCAATCAATGTTGTATTGATATACATGTATTATCTATAGCCTAATCATTCATCTCCACCTCCGTCTGAAGGCTTAGGGAAAACTACATGTACAATTACAAAATGCATTAAATAGGAAAGATATCGGTAGACAAGCCCTGGTAAAAAACATGGCAGGTTTTCCCAGTTTTCCATATTCCAGCTATGCTCCAGTTTCAAGTGGTAGATAATCTTTCACCAATATAATACTTCTAATTAACTCTCTGAGAGTGAGATACATTTGACAAAATGATAACTGTCACAAGTCATTTTTCTAAAATTGAATGATTGAGCAATTATCATTAATGATTATGCAATAACATGCAGAATTAACCTTCAAATATGTGACAAATGCATGATTACAAACAATTACCAACACTGAAGGAAATGATATAATTTGCAAAATGTGTCTAAAACATAGAAAAATATACCAATACATGTACCTCTAAAACTGTTAGAAAAATAGCTGAGCAAACATATACTAGGTAAAACAGCTCTTAGAACATTATTGGAATGGATTGGACTCTTGGTCTATGATATCTGTTTAAAGAAATTTGTCCACACCATCACCCAAGGACCAGAGATACTTTGTTTCTGATGACACTGGGTTACTGACACAGAAAAAAGTTGACATTTCTGAAAGGCACTGCATTTTTAAGGCTGAATTTTTGTGAGGGCAGGTCACGATTAGAAAGTTTATAGCCCGAAGAAAACCACTAATTGCTTCATCTGAGGACGAGGTGTACATGTGCAAGTAGCATCAAGGAATCGTAACAGCTCTATAAATTTTTGTTAGAAGTCTACAGTGTGGATGCCTTCTTCATATTCTACAACGATCCTTGATCCCAGGAGAAAATTGAGGCACCAAACTTCGACTGAACCATCGTTGGCAAATTAGTATTGCACATTTCCAATGACACAGCAGTGTCTACATGACAACCCGTATTTGACGAGATCTCAACTAGTGGCTTGTGCTCCTTTAGAATGGGGAATCCACTAATACAGTTCTCAGATGAACAAATGTCTGTCTTTGCATATGTCTTCCCTTGCGAAGCTCCATACATAAACCCCTTCCCCGATTCAATGTAAATATTCTCCTTATCATATTCAAAATCTCGTTTGGATGATGAGCAGGACATGAGCACCGAGTCATCCACAACTTTCGATTGGCATTCATTGTCACTGTTCAGGTCGCCGATTGAACTGATCGGCAAAGTGCTCATCTGTTGAGTTAGATTGCTGTGGAGAATTCCAATATCGTGATTGGTCAACTGTAGGCTCCCTGTTTGATAACCAGTGTCCTGATGAACTGTCGTCATGCCGGTACAAGATCCCATGTCCAGATTTGTCCGTTCAGAATCTGAACATTCTCGTATGATCGACAAACCCCAGTTTCCAAGGCGTGGTTCTTGTGCTAACATGGCCACAGCGTTGTTGCAGCTGGTTGAGAGGTCAATGTCCATGGACTGATTACAGCTTAGGATTTCTGGAGCATCGAAACACATTTCAATGGTATCTCTCCGTTTTTGTACCTCAAGTTGCTCGTGGTCGATAGATGGCGAGATCGTATTGGCTTCATCTTCTTGGTGGCCAGGAGATAAGACTTCATCTTGACCAAAACTATTTTCAAATTTGATAGGTGATATATCTGGACTGCTTAGGATTATACTTTGACGCTCTGAGGATGGAGTAAACTGCAGTCGGACACCTGAAATCGGATGATAAAACCAACGTAACCTGAAATACATTTAACTCCACCAAGCATCTGGTGTCTTAAGACATCTTTTGTTGTGGTATTTTTCGAATCAGATTGTCGTGTGTGCAACAAGTACCAAACTTGTCTGAGAGTTAGAAATGAAATTCTGGCCCAGTGGCTGGCAGATTTTTTTTTGAAATGATTACCGGTAGTCAGTAAATAGGAATAAGATAGTTAACAGACACGACAGATGTCTTACCAGGACTGGAGCGCTTTGATACTGGAGTACTAATTGGAGAAAGTTCTGGAGATGAGAGTCTTTCTAATCTTGTACACGATGAACTTCTACCACCAGGTGCTCGAATTGGACTCGAGGAAAACTGGGCCTGAAAATATGATCCGTATTAACACCTGACATGTTTATAAATTCCACATTTGACTGAAAGAAAAGTATGTGTGGTCAAATTCTGGAAGAGTATCACAAAATTCTCTTGGAATGTTTGTAAAATTCTCTTGGAATGTTTGTTATTGTAGATCAGACTGATTTCCGTCTCTGCCGCCTCCACACCCGCATCCTGGTCAAAATGGTGGACTTCCCCATCTCCAACTGTCAGAGCACCATGGTTATAGAGACGGGAATGTGTCTAATAGTAGAGGGCATTGTCTGCTCAACCTTTTGAAGTAAGTGCGTAGTTTACATGAGAATTGTTCCTTCCTTACCGATGAGGGTGTTAAAACTGGACTACTCCGACAGGGTGTGGCGTACTTTAACGGTGACATAGACGGTGACTTGTCTACAGTCATATCCTTTTCCTCGCTCACGGCAGGCCTACAATTGAAAACAACGCTTTGCAGTGAAAGTGTTAAAAAAATATCGCTTCAACTAGTTCTGAATAATAACTTGGTTCTAACCTGCAAATTGCACCACTTGGCCGTAGATTAGCTGGTTGGTCACCTTGGCAGAATAATTTTCTCCTCAGCGTCGATGTGCTGAGAATGTCTGCTGAATCATTTTGCTGCCTATATGTAAAGTAGTCGGCTGGAAAACAGAGAGAAGGTAGTTAGACTTGGTACAACCTAAATAAGAATATGAATCATATCATATCATATGCATATGGACAACTTTTCAATTAATGGTGGCAATTGTTTTCCTTGAAGTCTGGAGTCAAGTTCAGTGTTGCATTTGGTGCTACAACATTATGCAACAGGTTTGTCTGTGTTTTTCCGTTAAACAAAGACCTGTTACTTATAAACATGTTTGCTGACTAAATTATTCAAACTAATTAAGTTGGCTAATTAATGGTCCAATGTTCAGGAGCAAAATTGATTAAACAACTCCAAGCCTAATAATCATTGCTCTGAAAACAGCTTAACATTTCAGTTAATGTGGCATTTCATTCTCCAGAATGAAATGGTCCATGGACCATGTGCTCACCGGGTTGGACATAACAGTCTAATGACAGACATGACAGAGGGATGAGCAATCTGGGTCAAGTCATTCCCGAGTAGGTGCACTTTGGGACACNTCAAATCCAGATGGTAATGTTAGTGTTGTCTGGCAAGCCACTGCAAGAATCAAAAGGAATTCATAGTCGACAGAATGTTTATCATAAATTATCCACAGTAAAATCTTTCTGCTACATCCCTTGATTGGCTTAGATGGAGAACTTTGACTTCACACATTTAGTAGTATTTCTCCCAGCTAGTTCAGGTTCCAGAAATAATCCTGGTATCAAATTATTCCAAGACAACACAGTGAGAGAGGAATGGCTGCAACTTCTTGGTTTTCAAACTACAAGTACAAATTGTTTCCAAAGGCAATCTGGGAATACAATCAAACACGCTAGGATAAAATGTGTCACAAGACTCTAGAACTTACTATCTTTCTTGGAGTTGAATTGTTCAGTGTTATTTTGCAAATTCCCCTTTATACTACCCTTGGAACCTTGACTGTTACTGAGATCTGAAGAAGAAAAGTGATTACAGTAGAGTATAAGATTAACACTACAGGATGGTACATAATTATTTTCCCTGTGACACATCTGCCCTGAGCACGGAATCAGCTGTGATGAGCTTTTGTCAACTGCTCATTAGACAATTAAAGGACCACAGTATTGCTTCCCAATCCTGCGTTATACCTACCCGCTTTAAGGGAGACCTCTATTGATGACTTGGTATACTACACATGCTACTACGTGCACTGTAGTGTAATCATACGTTCTCCAACACTGGGGCGAAAGGCTTAACTACGGTATTGGAGAACAGGTACGGTGGCGCCGGCTGTCGACAGAAAGTGGCAATACCGTGGTGCTTTAAGTCAGAAAGGTTACCATGTTACTCATAAGATAATTCCTACCTTTTTCAACATCCTTTTTAATTCTTGATATTCTGCTTGTACTTGGCGTTTCCGTCCAAGGTGATGGCACAATGAGATTGCTAGAGAAAAATGTGTCTATCGCATTCTGAACTTCCTCTTCTTTCCTTTCATCATGCCTAGGAACGAAATGAAAAGTTCTAGTTGACAACCAGTAGGAATTCAAACACACTACATGTACCTAAATGACCCAGCAAGAAGGGTAAACCAAAAGTTATTCAATGATTCACGTTGCATAATTAATTGTTTGGTTGTTAAAAGTGTTGGAAAATCTTGACTAAACAGAACATGACACGCTGCCCCTCAAGACACAACTTACATTCTTGAGACCAGTGCTTCCTGGTGGTGAGGCATCTCGTCTATATCAGCAGGATAAAGGATAGCTTGTTGATCAATTGACCATCTAAATGTACTGGTAGTCTTGCCGGGTGTCTGAAAAAGGTTTAAACTCAATCAGTTTCACCAGAGCAAGAGGTGACTTGGTTTGATTGACTGAATACCATCTATATTTTTATTTTTGGGCAACCTTTTTCTCAAAGTTGGAAAATTGAACGTAAAAACAGAGTGAGTTCTTGTGAAACTTGCTTCAAATACTCTCATTAGCAATGCATCTTAATCTTATTCTCCATGATGGATTAAATGAAACATAAACAGTGCCACCTTATATGCTACATTCTACAAACCTTTTGTGAACTAGGAGTTGATGTTACTTTAAAGACATTTGGACTAAACGTTGGCAAGTGCATGGTTTCCAAATTCCCGTCATCGAATGGATTGTAGAGTGGACCAGACGGTGTCCGACATCTACGTGGGGTTGAAATTGGGTTCTTTGGTGTTAAGCTACTTTTATATTTCGGGCCAGGACTGGCATATTTGCCAGGAGTTTTGAAATTCACAGGTGCTGACAGTGGTACTTGGCCTTTATAGCTGTCCAAAGGGCTCACTGTCTTTGAGGCCATTCTGTTGTAGACAGAAGCATTTGGGGTCTCGCATCCACGGTTCATCATCCTAGGAGGCCTCGGCTATTACCTGAAATTTTAATGTAACGTTAGAATGCATTAGGCCTAGGGCCTATTAAAAATTATATCAGAAACGGTTTCCAGGATGCAGCAGTCTTTCTGTAGTGTTGGGATGTGCATCTCCCTATGCTATAGATCGTTTTCAGGACGTAACTCCGACAGTGTCCGCCATGATGACGTTACGCGTCTTGCCCACCAGCAGAAACGCAAAACGCATTGGCTGCTGGTGGGCAAAACGCGCAACATCATCATCATGGCGGACACTGTCGGAGTTACGTCGTGAAAACGATCTATAGGCTACAGATACAGATAACAGTCAATGACAGTACCTACATCCATGCAGTAGGCCTACTACTCAACAGTCGTCCAACACAATTAACATCAACATGTCACTGCACTGCCTACCAAAACAAATGTCACTGACATGCCGCGTGCATGCAGCAAACATGCAGCAGAGTCTGTTGCAGACGCAACACAACAACCCAGACAACATGCAGTGACACTGTTGTCTGGGTTGTTGTGTTGCGTCTGCAGCACTGTACCAGGTAGGCCTACTGTTAACTGTAAGTGTAACTGTTGAGTTGAGTGTTGCACTGTCAGTGTTGAGTGTACACCATGATATCGCCAAAAAAGGAGTGTTTTATTATGAAAATGGAAACAAACACCTACTGAAACTTTAATAGGAGTTGAGTTGATTACTCCTTCCACTGACTGAGTAGTTGTGGCACTAACTTCTGGTTATGTAGTGGCGTCCATCATCAGCTGGACCAGTCTGTTCAAAAAATGCCAAATCAAAACAGCCGCTTTTTAAAACCCTCCCTATTTTAGCCAATGAGTATCGAGTACGATATTCACCTCCTCACATCGGGGAGCTGAATACAGATAAAATAAATATTTTAGGAGATGGTAACGCGATAAAAGCCTCGGAGGATGGAAATTTATTCTCCATTTGTAGGCCTATGTGATATTTTAGTTTCTCTGGAATTAATAATTATTGGCAAATTAACTGGGTCATCATCATTCACTGCCTTGCCTAAATCCAACATGGCGGAGAGTGGCGTGAAAGTTCAAACTGCGGGTGAAACTATGGCTAGTATGTCATCTTGATTTGAAGATACGAGATTTTTGTGTAATCCAGTGGATAGATGTTACTACAACAAACACTCATACCAAATTTTGTTGGCATAGGTTGTTTTGTTCCCAAATAATCGTACATTTTGTTGACATCGCAGGTGGTGTTGTAGTGTTTCATCCTGACGCTAGGGGTCGCATCATGATTGCGAAGGCCCAACTGTCATTCTCATACATTGGAAATAGTCATCTGTATTGTACTTTTGTGGTCCATACATGCATACAATTCGTGAAATTTTTTATTCCAGCCTTGCTAGAAATATCCAAACTACTGAACACAGACTTGGATGCAGAGACACTAGCAATATGTGTGAGGCTTTGCGAAAATGGTGTCAATCCAGAGGCCTTAGCTCTTGTCATTCAGGAACTAAGGAGGGAAACTTCGGCATATAGGGTAAGATTTGCTCCACCAAAACATTATTAAAATATGAAATATCATTATTCATTCATTAAGATTTGGTTGTTCATAATAGACTTTTCACTATCTCTCAGTGATCAGACCTAAAAACTTTATCTCCTCGTTTTTTCAGTCTATGGAAGCCGGTGAGCCCCAGTAAAAGGATTTTGAATGCATACAACCGATGAAGATTCAGTTGTATTAATCAGGGACAGAGTCTTATTTGCATGCATTCAAAGGAAAATGGATGCCGAAGCACCAGTTGGCAGTGCAACTTACAAAGAAACAATGGCAGAATGACAATGAGTGCATGAGAAAATTGCAATTGCAGTGCAAGATAATCAATTAGAAGACAGCATGCGCAATACAAGATGATCTAAGGGAAGCCACTGATGGTGTAAAATATGTTTTGAGAACTCAAATGGCAAGAACTTGAGTTAATGAATCTGGTATCTAAAGGCAAAGCAGGTTTTTACATTGTTATTACATCACAGAGCTAGTACAATGTATATGGTTAGCAGCTGGGATGGGGTGGTTCCATGTGATTTCATGAAGATTGCATTTAATGCCTGAATGTAAAAAATACAAATACAAAAAAGCACACTGTAACTTGTGTATGTTAAGTGTCTGGAAGTTGATTTTGTATATAGTTTGTACCAGTATTCAGTACCTAATTGTGTCACCTCTCGAATATGCAGCTGGTATGCATACTGTATTTCATGAGAATACATTTTGATACAGTCACCATTTTTCATGTCTCTTATATTCAGTCAATCATACCACAAATTCAGGTTTGTCTGGCATGTTGAAAAGCCATTGCCCCACCTGTGTCATCTCTCCAGTGGTCCAACTGCTGACTGTGTCACAAATCATTACTTTATTCTGATCCACAGTGGTAGTGTCACTGGGCCTCCATCCATCTTAGTCTTCCTCACATATAGTAGAACCTCCCTAAGGATACCTCTGCCAGGAGGACACCTCTATTAAGGACACCTAAAACATAAGTCCAGTATTGGTCTTTCTATTCATTTTGACCAATGTAATCAGGACACCTCTCCACCAAGGATAACATCAGTCAGTCCCGAAGGTGTCCTCAATAGGAAGGTTCCACTCTAATTGAGAAGAACTTGGTTGCACCCTTTTTATGCTGTTGCACGATTTCCACATCCTCTCCTTTGTTGCTCAGTTCCTGATCACAGACTGGTTGGCCCCACTGCCGACAGAACAAAAACGAAAAAACAAAAATTCAAAAAAAAGGAAAAGGATGAGTGTCGAGTTAGACTGGCAGGACCCCCGAAGGGGAATTTGGGCATTTGCTTCTGGCTCAAATGAGAACCCACCAGACCACGGCTCATCCGCCAGCAATGGGAAATTGTCAATAATTTATCCTCACAAAGAATAGTGGTGCAATCGCTTGCAATTTACAGTTAAAGCAGATATCGCCTTGCCAGTAGGTAATTGTAGGTAATATAACAATTAAAGCGGATATCGCCACACGCTGCGTCTCAAACGGACGCCATTTCCCGCGAATTCAGTATATTTGGCCTCCCGCGCAGCTGGGTGAGACGACGGCAGACCTTTCGGGCCATGGATACGGGGGGGGAGTGGATTTCGCCTGCGTGACAAATTTTTTGCCTGTACTGAGTGTTTTCTGAGGTCTTTAGATTAATGTTTTGCCTATTCTTTCAAGAAAAGTCTCATAGGGAACCGCGCCACAGAAGACCGACAGATAGACTGTAATTTGTCTGTCCTTTCTAACCATGGACATTTTTTTCTTTCATTCACACATGTACTCTGTTGGCGGCAATAAGAATAGGGACAAAAATGAAAGAAAAACAAAGGTGAGTGCCGCGTTCTGCCGAGTTGGCCCCCTCAGGTACCAGTGGGTGAGGGATCCTTCTAAATAGCTTCTGTCTCTATAGAAGTACCCACACGGCTATGGCTCGCCTACTAACGATTGGCAATTCTGAGACATATGATCTCACTGTCAGTGATTGTGCAATACGACCGATATTGTTCCATAAATGATTTCGCAATAACGATTGCACCACATCTTTCCCCAGCATAAAGTGGTGAAAATTTCCCATTGCTGGCGGATGAGCCGTGGTCTGGTGGGTTCNTATTTATAGCCTACGCCTAATGCGAGTTACGTGATTTCATTGCGCGGATGACATAATAATGATTTATAACAGCCGTTTATTGAGCGATTACACCAGTTTGTCCGCGTGCAGATAAAACAGGGATGATCGAGTGTTCTGAATCGCAATTTAAACGGTAGTTTATCCGTCCGCGGACAACGGTAGTTTATCCTCCGTTTTTAAGATAATCGGTCTTTAATTGCACGCACGATAAAATGCCTTGGTGAATCCCACCCAAAATGTTTACTTGGGTTAATTCACGGTTTGTCAGAAAAGCATGGTTAAACCGAGGTTTACCTTAACTATCGTTTAAAAAATCGGCCCTTAGTGCCGCGCCGAATGAACAAGACAGTTAAGTTTCATTAACAATTCACACACAAATTTTGCGTGAATTATTGATGCCAGAAGTATTAACGCGAATCGCAGATTTTGACTTGATAGCTCTGCGGCCGCCGCTTTAACCGATCACCAACAGCTTTTATTCACATGACCTGTGATCGGTGATTAGGCCTATTTCAATTTCAATCAATCAGCAATCGCGTCGTGGTCCCTAGGGACCTTTGCGTGTTGACGAAACCGTTCGAATTTATGCGCATGCGTCTTATATATGTGTTATATATGTATTTTTTTTAAAAGGTAGTGCTATCCTATCAGAAGAGGTACCTACCTGGTATTATGCCAAGATGTTATCAATCCTCAGGTTTTGATAACAAGTAAAACCAGGTAATTGATCGTGGTGCGGGTCAAATTGCACAATCACTGTAAATCGAGTTAGAACAGGAGAAGTACCTGATTGCAATCGGGTGAGCCACAGCTGAGTGGGATAATCTTCTCTAGAGACAAAAGCTTAGTGAAGGCTCCCTCGTCAACACAGACGTTGTCCGTGTGAAATGTCAGTGTGAGGGGTCCCGCCCGGTAAACTCGATACTCATCGCCTTTTTCTTTTTTCGTCCTTTTGTTTTCACACTTTTATTAACCTATTGTTCCAAACTAAAGATAAGGGAAATCTTACACTTATTTTCTGACATCACTTGGAGAGAATCATGCACTAAGAACGCAACTCTCCGGGACGGACACAATTTGACACTCATGGTGATGTGACATCTACTTTTATAGAACTCCGATTCCGGGGCTGCGGTTTGCGGCGGCGCCGAGCGGTTTTAACAGGCATCAGTGTATTGTTAAACCATCGAAGGATTATGCAAAACCCTGTGAAAACCGCTCCGGCGCCGCAAACCGCAGCGGTGGAAACCGTTGCAGTGGAAACAGGCCTTTACTTTTTCTGAGAATAGGCCTACACATTCGACCAGTTGATTTTGTCCTCAGCTCTGCGGCCACCGCTTTTACCATTGATGACCCACCTAGCGGTAGACCGCGGTACTTCCAATCTACTGATTTCGTCAGACCTGTCAACTAAATGACATTACTGCAAATTGCACCATCCGCTATATCCGAGTTAAGTAGAGGAAAAATAGCAGTTTGAAATCGGGTGAGCCACAGCCGTGTGGGATATCTTCTCTAGAGACAAAAGCTACGGTCCTGAAGCTCCCTCGTCCGGTCATCCGGTGAGGGGTCCTACCCGGCCAACTCGATACTCATCCTTTTCTTTTTTCTCCTTTTCCCTTTTTCTCCTTTTTCTTGTCCGGTTCCTTATTTCTTTACGTCAGTAGGAGAAAATCATGCACACACAAGAACGTAACTCTGTCTCTTGAACGGACACAATTTGACACATCATTGTGATATCCGCTTTAAGAGTTGTGGCATTGCACCACATCTTTCCCCAGCATAAAGTGGTGAAAATTTCCCATTGCTGGCGGATGAGCCGTGGTCTGGTGGGTTCTCATTTGAGCCAGAAGCAAATGCCCAAATTCCCCTTCGGGGGTCCTGCCAGGCTAACTCGACACTCATCCTTTTTCTTTTTTTCCTCAAAGTCAATTAACAAATGAATGTTGTTCCTTGCGCCGAGTCAACAATTACAGGAATGAGAACATTTTCATGTTTTATTCATTGAGGAATTCGATGTTGAGAGGCCTATACATTTCAGTCGTAAGTTGTTTGTGGAAGTCTCCCCGGACTTCAAAAAAGTCCTAAGATGAAGACTTTTTGATGTCAACTACTCTGTCGGGCATTTTGTTAGTGATTTCTAATATCAATGGATATTGTGTAAATAACATTGAAGTGTATACAAGCACTTGGTTGTCGATTTATTATGCGCAGCTGTTTACATGCATGTAAAAACCTCGTTTAGTCCTTCGATTTGCGCGAACTGCTTTCGATATGCTGAGCCAATATCTGCACAGGTTCTCACGTACACGTGCGTTCATTGGTGGAGAGCGGGGCGATGATGCTACCGCTCAACCAATCCGCCGTTGAATGCACCACCAGACCTCGTCTGCAATGTAAAGTCGCATGTGACTGTAGTTTGTAGAAAATCCCCTCATCTCCAGGGCCTCATTCCTGCATACTGACGCCAACCAAGACGGGGTCGCATTGTAGATACCTCGTCTGCAATCAACGTGATCAAATCACACCGAAACCGACGAAATCTTAATCTCCTCGAAAACTGAGTTGAAGGAAAAAACAACGGTTTTGAGGACCTAAAAATATGGCGGACTCCTTGGCACGTTTTTTCGTCTTTTTGGTTTGTCTGGCGTTGTTGAACACCCATTCGGCGTTGAAGTTGAGTAATTCTCATTTTTACCTATCTTTACACAGTAATGAATACGTTCCCGGACCTTATCTCACGGAATATCACGGGCTTACTCTACTCTCATGTGGGATGGAATGCGTCAATTCTGAAAAGTGTTCCTCATTTAATTATTTGCGGGACAGACAGCTGTGTCAGTTATCCATCAACGTGTTCGACCCCTGCACGAACAATGTGAAGCTTGTGCTGAAATCAGGCGCGGAATACTATTCAAAAAATATCCCGCCAGAAAAAGGTAGGTAGGCCTACTACAGTATCATTTGACAATATTTCCCACCGTAAAGCATTTTTTTTCTGTTCCGCAATGGTCGATGTGCTGCAAGTATATGAACTTGAAGGCCTGAAGTGATATCAAAAGGCATTTTGGAACTGTATAGCTCATTTTGGTTGGGAGAACATGTCGGTTCCCTTTTAAGCGCCAGTTCATACGTACCGCCGACCAGTATGAGGAATGGAAAATGTTTTGTTTCGAACCAGCGTTGCGAGAAATAACAAACACTTTTCCGTTGTGCTCACTGGTCAGCGGAGAAGTATGATTTGGATGTCCTTTCCGCGTTGCGCTGCTTCTCGGCAAAGCTTTTTCTGCGCGATAGTTCCTCGGCCACATCACATGAAAATTGAAATATTACAAGTAAAAAATTATGACTTTTAGGGACACCCGATAAACCATAATGTACGGGAACAGAATACCCTGACGTTGCACAAGTGAGTTTTTTGAGTGCACTCAATTTGCATTATCGCTGAAAATGAAGGATACCTTGGTACCAGCTCGCTGTCGATGTTTCAAATCAGCAGCCCAGTTTACAGCCACTTCCGTCTTAAAACTGCGGCAAACACTTCTGAGGGATACTTCTAACTACATGTAATTGTATCATCCGCCCATTACATCACTTAAATCATGAAGTTCTAAAAAGTTCGAACTTGCTGAAACCTGCTTTGAGACCAAAATTAACGTTGTTCCCTGCTGGTAGCACACTTTCTACAGGAAGCTCAATGAACGTTGCACTGCACGTGCTTGTGGTCTAAGTCTCCGTTCCAAATTTCATTTTTCAGGCTTTGAAACTTTTTATTCCACCTCCTTCGGCCTATCCCTCAGCTCACGCCCTTGGCTTCTGATGAAAACTCGATTAACATGCGAATGATGGGACGATTATCGTCCATTTCGATACTTTATTAGTTTTATGTCCACAACGCTAGGATATTACACAAACAGACCGCAGGGCAGAGTAAACAGAATAAACATAATTTAACAAAAAAACACGAAGTGATTACAGTGTGGTGGAAACAGCCAGTTATACGATATGGAGCGAAGGTTGATGTCAATAATTCAATAAAAAAACAAACTTGAAGGACATCGGGCGTCACCGCCCTAAAAAAAGGTCAAAATCCCGAACCGACATTCAGGACGGTAGACAGAGCACAGATAATAGTGGGGTTTAGGAAATGAACGATAAACGTAAACGATATTATAGTGACGTCACATGGCATTCAAATCCCTGCCCTAGGAATGGAGTGTGACGTCATTTTCGTATTGTTTACGTTTATCGTTCATTTTCTTGTCCTTCAGTGGGGATTTCAGAGCATCTAGATTCCAAAATTTTCTGGGGAAAGCCCCCATCCTGCAAAATTCCTGAATCCGCCAAATGCGCAGCCGTATCTTAGGTACCCTAATATTACTTTATCACCTTACAGGACGGCCCCAGTGTTGCGCCGAGTACAAATACCAAAAGAAACTCAGTGAACTGCAAAATGGGGACTACGAGCTTTACCCTGGAACACCCCCTTCAAACGTCCCCGTCAAATTCTACTGTTATAAGTCTGATGAATCCGCCACCGACTTCAAGGAATTCATCAACTTACCCCCGGCCCCAAAGTTAAACGACGCTCATTTTGATGACCAGGACAACAAGTCGGAATTAAGAGGGACTACGGAATTCACAAAGATACGAATAAACACCAAGGTGCGTTACAGGAAACTTTTCAGAGACGATCTCAATGAGATTTCCGTACGTCTGCTACCAGCTTGAGGCCCTTTTTGACGTATTTTTACTATGAAGCCAGCAGCACACTAGGCGATATATCAAGCGATCTGATCGCCACCGATCTTCTCACCAGCCACCGCAGACTAGGCGGTTTTGGTTTTGTGTGATAATAGGGAGGTTGAGATCAGCGACTATCACGGATCCTTATACATACGGATCGAAATGTACACAAAATTTGTCCTTGTTGTACAGAATTCTATCCGTATGTTACATTATAAGGATCCGTGATAAGTCGCTGATGTCAACTTCCCTACTAGGTGACGATCGCCGGCGAGGCGATTCCACACATCGCAGTCCTGCGCAACAGCCGAATTTGATCGGGGGCGATCAGATCGCTTGCGATATCACCTGATGCGCTGCCCGCCTTTCGCTCATTCATATGTCTCTTATATCAACTGATTCACAGAACATGAAGGTAAAAGTGGACGATTTCACATTCGCCAAGAAGACCTCGGGAGTGAAGTTCCAACCCTATGGACAAGGTGGAGGACTGAGTTACTGGCATATGGAAAAATATGATGTGTCCACACCATATGGTTATTTCCATATCGACCTGACCGGTACAAGGTTTAGAGTGAAGGAAACAGTAAGTTGACCTAAAGGGGCACTGTATTTCTTCCCTAAATCCTGCGCTAGACATACCCGCGTCAAGGAGACCTCTATTGACAATGTTGTTAAACTACCGCTTATCAACCTCACCCGATGTGAAGTACCTCTCGTTCCTAGAGTATCCACGTATGCACTGTCGACAAAAACTGACAATACCGTGGCCCTTTAAACCTCCCTGCTGCTGGGCCGATGATTTTTCTCAGGTTGACAATGTCCATTTCAGGTGGAATGGAAAATCGAAGGGTACAAAGCGGTGATGAAGAATTACATCATCTCAGACAATCGACAGAAAGTGCATGCAAGGTGTGATGGTCATCCAGGCTCCTGCCTGCCCGTTGGTGGACTTTATCTCACCATTGGTCCGCCGAGCTAATTATATATTAATTTGCTGTTCGCACTCAAAAAAACCAAAACCGAACAATGATCCTATCTATACCCAAGGTGGTGTGCGGCGAAAAGCAATCCGCGTCTTGCTCACCACGAGCAATGTCGATGAGCAATAAAAATCAAAATACAGTGTATCGTTTTACATATTTAATGGTAGATTTTCTTGCCTTGACGTGGAGACATCGAGTACAGAGTGTCATGGACACCGCAAGTTAAAATGATAGGTCATGGACTATATTGAGAACATAGTTGTATTTGTTAGCGGAGGATTATTTTCTCATTTCTGGCTTTCGAGGATAGAACATGACTCGAATAATAAACGGACCGCTCTTATCAAATCGTCTTGCTTACTTCAGCTACATGCACAAATATCCATTGCTCTGAGCCGTCCGCCGGATGTGTACCAATAGGGAGGTTAAGAAATCAAACGATAAACGTTAACGTTAAAGACAACGTTTTTCTACCGAAAATGCAATATAAAATCTGGTGAATGTGTAGTATGAAAAATAACGTTGTCGTAAAGTTCACGTTTATCGTTTGATTTCTTAACCTCCCTGTTGTCTCTGAGACGGTCGGGTCGTTAAAGGAATCATATACACCACCTCGCCACCAGGAGGAGATGAGGTCCCCTTATTAATTCGCCGATCACCCCAGAACCTTGTCTCTGACAGTGTCGGATGGCTCAAAGAGTCATACACATTAATCTCTTCGCAAGATGACCGACTTCATATCGACGTAACCTTCACGACCAAGCTTTTGTGTTTCGACTCCCTCCGACTTGGAGAGGGTCGGATGGTTCAAGGAGTCATACACAGTCTCTTGGTTTGGAGAAGACCCCATACCACAACTTTCCCGACCAAGTGTTTCTGTTTCCACTGCCTCTGGCTTAGAAAGGATCGGCTGGTTCAAGGAATCATACATAATCTCGCCACCAAGAGGCGAGCTCCCTTCTCTACTACCGTGCCGATCAGATGTCCGTGCCCGTGTTTGTAGGCCTACCATCGTCTCTGGGAAGGTCGGATGGTTCAGGGAGTCATACACAATCTCCTCGCTAGAAGACGATCTCATATCGTAATCTTCACAATCAAGTGTTTGTGTTACCACTGCCTGTGGCTGAGACATGGTCGGGTGGTGGAAGGAGTCATACAAATTCTCGCCACCAGGGGGCAACCGGCTCTCATGACCACCGCTCCGGACAGACGTCCCTGTTTTTACCATTGTCACTGGTCGAGAGATGGCACGATGATCGAATTTGTCATACATTATCTCTTCGCCAGGGGAACATGAACTGGTGTCGAGAGTTTGCGTTTTCATTGTCTCTGGCCTCGACAAGGTCGGATGGTTCAACGTGTCATACACAAGTTCCGCATCAGGGAGAAGCGAGTCAGTCGCACTAACATCCCGAATGAGTGTTCCTGTCCTTTTGTGTGGCACAGACAGGGCTGGATTACTCGTTAGGGAGTCATACAAAATCTCGCCACCAGGAGGCGACTCACGGCCTTTGCTATCACTCCGCGTCCGTATTTTGACCATTGTTTCTGGCTTAGAGAGGTTGGGGTAATTTATGGAGTCGTACTCATTATCACCATCAGGAAGGGACCAACCCACGTACCCAACTGCGTCATTAAGCGTTTTTGTTGTCTCTGGCTTGGGGGTCGGATTATTCATGGAATCATACACATGAGCCACATCAGGGTCAAACGAACTGACGCCACCATCTTGGCGATCACGTGTTCTTGTTTTTACCATCGTTTCTGGCTTCGAAAGGATTGGATGATGCAAAGTGTCATATGTAATGTCTCTCCCTCGCGTGTCGTCAGATCGTCGATACCACGATACCATCGTTTCAGGGTTCGAGAGGAATGGACGACTTACGGCATAGGCAACGTCTTCGCCGTCGTTGTGAGGGTGGCTGGCACCAGCCTCTCTGTGACTGACGGATCTCCCGTAAAACGGCGCCTTTTTCTTTCCAGCAAGTTCCAGTGTCTGCGTCTTCAACTTTTTCTTAGACTTCGACGCCTGGGGATGCAGGAAAAGGCTGTGAATCCAACCCAAACTGTTTCCAATCATCTTTGGAAGGGTCTTATACTCTTTAGTCAACACTTGCTCATCCCGGGACGACATTGATTTCGAATCGATATCTATGTACGTGTAGCCACTTCCCTTGCGCTTCTTTTCCTCTCCCACCTCGACTGTCGCATATTCACGTTCTGGACCAGACGATACCACGGTAATAATATTACAGGAGACGATATTATCATCTCCTGTTACCTCCGTTGATATGTTGTCATAGATTGCGTCATCAACCTGTGGAGTGTTATTTCGGCCAATCGCCGCGTCAGGATTAGTCGCCTCGGCGTAGATGTTGAAACTGTCATTCTGCCGCGGCTGCTTGAAATCGGTTTTTGTTGTTGTATGACCGTCATCCGAAGATCTCTCCCCGCCGTTAATCTCGTGCATCTCAATCGTAGTCTCGTCCTTCTCGAGAGCAGAGTGTCTCCTTTTTTGTCCCCATCTGTTGGGGAAAAATGCGTACATGTAGCAGAAATCCATCAACGAACTAAAAATTTTGATGGTAGAGAATGTGTAGGCCTATGTCATTGGCAGAACTGTTGTCAATGTCGCTGAATGCAGAATGATTCGATTTCAAGCGACTGTACAATTTCCGAAAGGATTGTTGGGGTGATGATGTCGGCATTCTTTGTAATGCAATGAATGTGAAATGACCCCTGAAGTTATTACGTAAAGGGCACATGCACGGCAAATCTGACGTGGGTGGGTTTCTCGCTGATAGCGTTGGGTCAGATTTGCCGTCCATGCGCGGCTCGCTTTAGAAATCCTGACCACGTGACGATGCCGAAAAGTGAGAAAAAGTAGAAGAAACGATTTGAAAACCAGAGAGATCTCACCTTCGCCAGAGAAATGGAACGAATACCGCATGAAGAACTAGGTAGAGAGTGAACAGGGTCCCTCCAACGACAGACCAGAAGATGACAGGATCTGAAAAAAAAGGAAAGCGATGGATCGGTCGTCTGACCATTGTCCTCACGTCTCGGATATCCGGCGCCCCAATCTAGGTCTACCCAAAGAGCTTCAAGATGCTAATGGTTTTAAGTTTACCTAGTCGAGATGTCCTCGCACCATACCCACCAACGACGTCTGAATGTGCATCAGTCATGCCAGTGTAACCTCCGAATGCAGGGGATGCAGTGGGCGCAGTGGATGTCCTCACACCATACCCACCAACGACGTCTGAATGTGCATCAGTCATGCCAGTGTAACCTCCGAATGCAGGGGATGCAGTGGGCGCAGTGGATGTCCTCACACCATACCCACCAACGACGTCTGAATGTGCACCGGTCATGTCAGTGTAACCTCCGAATGCAGGGGATGCAGTGGGCGCAGTGGATGTCGAAAAAGAGGCTACTACTGCGGTCGTCTTTTTGGGCGGTGCAGCTGGCGTATGACATTTCAGATCAAAAGATCTGTCGAACGCTGAAAAGGAAAGAGTTGGTGAGTACTTCAGACCATGCTGATGTGCATTTCAGAACTTCAGAACTAAATGTCCAGCTGGACGTCTTGGGGCCGTGGCGCGAACACTACCGGATGGATGGATTTTAACAAAGTTTATGTTCTTTTTTTAATATCTGGTTTATCCAAATCATTGCAAAATATGAAGAGGTACATCCGTGGCACTCGCCCGAGTACCACAAGAGGGCTCCGCCTTCGATGATTAGGCTACAGCCTCGTGCAAGAATGACTGCAGGGCGTAGGGATGTTAGCAGGGACAGGTGCCAACACTTGAGACGAATCCCGTTTTGCAGAAAGAAATGAATACAGTGTCAAATAGTGACCAACCCATACCTTCTAATTGAAACTTGAAGTGTCCACTGAGGTCTGACCTTGACGACATCTCCGTTTTGTTAGGATAAAACGAAACTTTGAAACTCGACTTAGGTCTCATTGATATATTCAGCGGAACGTCGTTTGTAATAAGCGGGAATGAATAAGGCTTATGGTTGTCCCAGAAGAAGTGAAGTCTCCTGCACGTATGACGCGAATTCCGCCAATTGGTGATTCGAATTTGAACTGGTGTTTCCAGTGTCGCCTCACAAGAGCAACGTTTATTCTGACGGAAATACCAGGGTCGGTCTCTCCCACCGCCCCTAGTGACCGGATCAGCGATGAAGACACCTTGGCCACCTTTGGGAACATGTATTGATAATCCGCGTGCGCACATGTTATAGATCTCGGCAGAGGCTGCGGCGCGAAAATCGAACATTTCACCCAATTTTATCAGCACGAGAAGGGCTATCCAATATGTTGCATCCATTGTGTAGGGTTACAGCTCATGCTGACATCTCCTCTGACTACATGACGATCCAGTTCCTTCCTTTCGAATGATAATGTTTAAAGTCAAAGTAGTTTTAACACTCGGGTGTTAGGCTACCATCTTTCAATTACTTATTTCCTGCCCATAACATGTTCTGTTTCCAGGTCAAGAGCTGCCCACACGCCAGGCATGTAAGCCCCGGAGAAATCGATCATCAAATATAATCTTTGGGGTACTCGTGTAAGGCTGAAAAGTACCCAGCAATACACGTATTTCATTTTAAAAAAACATTATTTCAGCCCAAGTTATTGGCACCCTGGCCTGGGTATAGGCCAAGTTTATGCCGGTGTAATGTTTTTCAGTGTGGCCAGAATTTTCTGTTGACTCTCACTGCTTGCAACAACAGACTCACTGTCACGTTCTCTGTGTGTCGCTCATTTTCAAGTCTGGCCTTATTCCGTCAATCTAATGTCACGCTGGCACACGGCTACACTGAAAAACGTTACACCGGCAGACGACATCGAGGAACCGGAGGAACTACGGTGCATTTTAGGGAGGTCTCGAAATCAAACGATAAACGTAAACATTATACGACAACGTTATTTTTCGTACTAGACATTAACCAGATTTTAAATTGCATTTTCGGTACAAAAATAACGTTGTCGTTAACGTTTACGTTTATCGTTTGATTTCGAAACCTCCTTTTTGTCACAAGGCGTCCTTTTATATAAAGAGGTTCCATGGTATTCAGAAAGCAAGATATCACATCCCTTTATAGTTTGCATCATTAGGCGCGCGACCTAATTATCTCAAGAGGATCATGAGCGGGAATGATGAAGTCCATCCTCCTACAGCAGGGCTTTGGTCTCACGCGCTCTTCATATTGTGACGCAAGCGTGTGTGTGGACGAAGAGGAGCGAGGTGAAAACCAATGCTGTCGGAGGATGGGGAGTGTGACTTTCTTCCTTGTTCGCCCGGAGGAAGTACGTCACAACAAGGAAAATCCGCCACGATATTCATTATAAACAGGGATTAGGTTTAATCAGCCGAGTCAGCGTCAGTCTTTCAAATAACTCTAAATAAGTACCGACTCATATTTGCTCAAAATTGTACATCATGCGCTATCTCATCCTCCCACGGCAGGGGTTTTTACCTCGCTCCTCTTCCACTCACTTTGTGTGCGAGTGTATGAAGAGGAACGAGACCAAAGCCTACCAGCAAAGGGGTGGGGTATGGCGGATCCAGGATTTGGGAAAAAGGGGGCGCCCTGTGCCACTGAACATTGAAATCTGCTGTGAATTTCAAAGATTTCCTCCAAATTTCAGAATTTCACGTCGATTTTTGGTTCGCTATGGAGCCGCTTGGAGCGCTAGCTGCGGCCATATGGACCCCTATTTTCACACCAGTTTTCCAAGCCATTTGTATGACGTAATCAAGCTTTACTTGACGTTTACGACCTTATTTTGCGGTGTTTGAACGTCATATTGCGTCTGGTGATAGTCTACCATTAGCTGTCGACCTGATTGGTTGGGCAGTACGAACAAACGTCAGGAAAGGTACAAATTTCGGCGATTTCTAAATCTATTTTTAGACATTTTCTTGGGGAGGTCAGACGGGGGTCTGGGCGGTAGATAAANGGGGGGGGGGCACAAGACAGTAGGCTATTCTGTTAAGTTCTGCCTGTATTCTGTGAAAAATACCTTGTCAGTCCTGGCGGCCGGGGGAACAGCCGTTGTCATGGTACTGGCCACCGCATGGTTACTTCAACTTGAGAGGATCGAGGAAGTCGGGAAACTACAGAGACAGGCGGGGCGTTTGGCTGCTGGCGCGCGCGGCCGGTGTGGAACAATCGGTGTTTCAAATGTGAAAATATGAACTAAAGAAAAAAAAACGTGAAAATAGATCATGAAAAAATCATGAAAATAGACAACATTTTCATGAGTTGTAATGAAATTTCTGAGGCCTGTCATTCGCTTAGGTCAACTGCATAAACGGGACATAGGCATCCATATTCGATCTAGCCTAATAAATGCCCTGTCATTTAATTCTTGTCAAGGATATTCACGGTATGCTCGAGTCAATGCTGTGGATCATTATAGTGAATTGATGATCATGCATCCATTGCTGCTGTGATTGATATCGCATGACCACACTGTCACTGATGACATTCATCACCATCCATGCCATCATTCATACCATGATACATAACCATCCCATCCATCCATCCGATGTCGACACGATGATCCATCCGTGGTGATGTATGATTGATAGGCCCTTGTTTCTACTCTTCCCTGCTGACATGCCTGACTTGACCCTGATTGATTCCTGACATGCTGGAGATGGAGTCCCCGCCGCGCTGGAGTCCAATGCAATGAAATCCTACTTTGTGGATAGCCTCTCAAGAAGAAGAAGTGGAACAGTCCTGTGCTGTGGAAGTTTGTTCCATCAGCAGATCAGTATCAGACAATAATCTCATCATGAAACACTCTCCTTATAAAAACTCTGCTAGTGTTGTGATTTGATTTTTTCTTAGGTTCCAGTATTTTCAAAGACGAATGATGAACATGGCAGCAAATGTGACCAGCCAAACAAGGCTGAGCACCAGTGGAAAAGAGGAAATGGAACTTGGGGAAACTATAAGAAGAATTGAAGCGAAGGCACCAACCTTCTTGGCTGAGAGTTGGGACAATGTGGGGCTTCTTGTGGAACCGTCACCACCTCATAGGGTCACAAAGATCTTACTGACCAACGATCTGACTGGTGAGAAGAATTGTTTGAGGACATGGCATGGCACCTGCCCCATCATGTCCAATATAAATCATCATGTGATGACAGAGGAATGAATTATTTGAGCAATAGGGCCCTATATGAAACATTTTATAATGTCTTTGTAAATCTAATGTCAGCTCCTTGTGTCAGGCTAAGTCCTGTATCTAATTTGGAGTGGGACTCAAAACTTCAACATTCACATTGTCTCAACACCATATACATGGAAGCAAAGTGTTATTGAACAATACACCTTACCCTCTGACACTTGGCCTAAAAACTACAGATGCCTGAGGCGGAGCTTGTACTTCTAGTAAAAACCCAGTCTGTAAAATTACCAAGCTTTATCTTCCCCATGATATGTACCATTCTGATGATTGAATTTCAGAACACGTTCTTGAAGAAGCCATCCAAGAGAAGGCAGATCTGATTTTTTCTTACCATCCTCCCATTTTTGTGCCCCTAAAACGTCTCAGCCAGAAGTCAGTGAAGGAGAGAATCATTGTGAAGTGTATTGAGAACAGAATAGCTGTCTATTCACCGCACACTGTATATGATGCTCTAGAAGATGGCGTGAACAACTGGCTTGCAGAGGCATTTGGTAAATAAATACAAAGAATCATAGATATTTCCGATTGCAGTTCTTGACATTTATAAAGATCACCACGATTTCCAGCCAGTGGCAATGCCAATTTCAGAAAAACTAATGAACTCATATTGGCTCATACTGGCCATGCATAAATCTTTAAATGTAGGTGCTGACAGTGAACTGAACGACAGGTCTTCCTTCACTTTTAGAGGCAAAAGGAATCATCAACAAGAGGCCGCTGTCAGTGAAGCAGTCCAAATCACATCTATGCCAAGGTTGTCACAGACTGGAAGTCACTGTTTCCAATGATGAATTCTCTGAAGAATTGCAGAAGGAACTTGGTGGGATATGCAGTTCAGATTTACAAATGGTGTGTTTGTCTCTGTATAGCATTGTAGAATTCTTTTCTTACTGATGTCATTGGGATTTGTCAGTGTGACTGGAGTATGCACCAAAATTCCGAATTCTGGAACTTCTCCTGCATTATGTATTCTATTTCTCCAGCAAGCAATAGTTTTCCTTTCCAAATAATACCAATTTATTGAAACATGAGGGCACACTAGTTCACTTATGCCATTCTGAAATGCAAGCCAGTTTCCCATGTACTTAGATAGATACATGCAGGGCATTGTACCACAACAATAATGAACGACATCTCTGATGTCTTGCAGTCGACAAAATCAACTGATGGATCTACAATCCGGCTGTCCTATAATGTCACAGAAGAGGCCCTTGTAAAGGCTGTCAGGTTTCTAAAAGAGAGAGGGTTGGAAAGTGTCTCCAAGACAGAGGTGTTTCAGCTACACAAGGTGAGTTATGGATTTTCAAACTGCTGAGTGAATTTCAAAGTAAAATATTGAGTTGAGTGACAGTGTTGGGTGAAAATGTACAGTAGGAGGAAACCGCAGTGGCCAGAACCTGAACTTTCAGAGTCGACTCTCCATCACATGAAGAAGGGTCTGACTGGGGATTGAACCCGGAACGTCAGCGGTGAGAGGCGTCGCTGTTTCCACTGTGTCACTCTGGCAGCCCTGTATTTTTACCAGAGAATTTGATGTCTGTGAGATTTTGTGAACTTATGCATTTCTATGCGCATATATACTTTCTTTTTAGCCCCCATATCCAGGAGCTGGAGTTGGCCTAGCATTTGACATTGAACAGCCTGTCACCTTGAGCGAGGCTGTGTCTCGGGTAAAACAGCACACCGGTTTGGATCACCTGCGATTATCTAAAGGAATGGGATGTACGATAGGTGAGTCTATACCGGAACGGAACACTCCAAAACCCCCATGACTTGGAGTTTGCAAATCCTTTGTTGGCCCAATAATGAACAATAGGGCACTCGCAAATGAAAAGTATGTAGAGTTCACCTAATCAGCGAAGTGAGTGATAAAGTGTTGTGAATAGGACCCCTCAGATTTTTGTTTGTGAGACAGTGTGAATGACAGCTTCTCCAAATAAAAACGTACGAAATTGATTGTTTGGCCAGGACCCATTTTCCAGTACTTTGTACATTTCATTTACCACTACTTTCTTGTTTCCAGATTCTCCTATCAAAAGTGTTGCTTGCTGCGCTGGTTCTGGAAGTAGTGTGCTCCGAGGTACCCAGAAAGACCTATACCTGACTGGGGAGATGTCACATCATGATCTCCTCGATGCTACGTCACGTGGCATCAGTGTTATCCTTTGTGAGCACAGCAATTCTGAACGAGGATTCTTGAAAGTTTTGCTCAAACGATTTAGTAACATTTTCTCGGAAGCAAAAATGGAAATAGTGGTATCATGCATGGACAGAGACCCAGTGACTATAGTTTGAAAGTTGTATTATGTTAAATGTGTGCCACCCAAAATCTGTCATCAAAGAAGAATTACAGACAGAATTTGGATTTTACCTTCTTCTGTATTCAGTGTATGCTGTACATGTACAACTTCGAAACATTCAATGGTGTTATTACATGAATACATCACATGAATAGATCACATATATTTGTCTCATCAACTTCATTTCAATTACACCTGCCTAATCCTGCAGTTCCTTCATCTGAATGATGTTTTTCAGCACACTGGGCAAATCAAGCAGTTCGGTTTTGCTCAGTGGAATTCCATGATCCACAAAATAGTTCCTGACAGTGTTAACACTGTGCCAAGCTAGAGGCTGTGGAATTCTACATTTTGATTTCATGAGCTGGAACAACTCAGGCTCGTCCTCATCTAAATTTGAGAACAATTCAAAATCACCATGATCGACATTGCAAATCTCACTAACTTCTAGGTCCTCGTGTATTTCGTCAACTTCAAGGAATGGATATACTGGAAGTCGGTGCCCAGCATTTACAAGCAATTTCACAATCTCCGTATTTTCATTGGCGATGGCCAGCACAAGACAGGAATCGCCATCTTCAGCTCTCCAGTTAACATCGGCGCCATGCTCGAGTAAAACCTGCAATGCATCCCCTAAACCATAGATGGCGCACAGGTGTACCGGCATGTGGCCATCCCTGTCGAACAATTTCATGTTCGCACCTTGGTTTAGTAGAGTCCGCATCAGTTCCAAGCATTCTTGTTCGACGGCGGCATGAAGCGGTGTCATGTGATTGTTTCGTCCTGAACAATCCAGAGGGCATCCAAGTTGGATCAGCTTCTCGGCAACATCAGATGCGTCATAGTCGAGATTCACAACATCCAAAAGTGGATTTCGAACATGATTTTTCATGATGATTTTCTTCAAATCGAGTCCTTTTCCAACTGCCACTTCAAAAATATAATCAACGATATCGGTATAGAGGAGTCTGAATGCAATTGAGAGAGAACTATTCTCCCTTTCATTGACGCAATTGATATCGGCACCAGCTTCGATGAGGCATTTGAAGATCGGAAGCGAGCCTTTACACACGGCGATGAGGAGCGGATAGGTTTTTGAAGAGAGGGTCCTGAAGCGGAGATGCATCCGATCAAATGCTGGCATGTTGACGTTGCACTTGGCCTCGACTAGTAATTTCACAAGGTAGTAATTACTTTCACAACAGGCCAGGGATAGTGGTGTCTCACCATCGTTTGAGCGAGCGTTAATGTCACAACCGGCTGTGATGAGATATTTAACAACTTCCACGCAGTTGTTAGCAACAGCGATGTGTAACAGCGTGTACCCAGTTAACCTCTGTCTTTGGTTGAGATACTTCAACGTAACCGAGGAGCCCTCATCTTCAGCTGTAGAGCAACTGGAGCTTGCATCTTCAGATCCAGTGTGATCAGCCTGTCGTTTATTCTTAGCAGAATCGACTGTTGTTGTTAGAGCCTTGAGATCTCCCATCATTGCGGCAACATGGACACTAGCCTCGCCATTTTTATTGTACACCAATGGGTCGGCACCATGATCAAGAAGAATGTCTGTGATCTTCCTATGTCCTAAAGAGACACTTAAATGTAATGCCGTGTCCAGATCGCTATTCTGAGCATTGACTTTGGCACCTGCCAATAACAATTTTTCCACCACAGCAGCCCAATTGCAGCGGACTGCACCATGCAATGGTTGATCATCCCCTGCACCATCAACACCAATCCCATCAGCTTCAATTAATAAGTTTGCAATAGGAAGTTTTTTCTTCCGAATAGCTAGTGAAAGGGGCGATTCACCATCCTCTNGTAAACAAAATCCGCTGTCGATTCGCTTTAAAGGCAAGCAGGGCCTTTTCGACAGACTACCTAAGGCATTGCTCCACACTTGACACTAGCGGCGAAATATCGTGCCTCATTTCACCACTAGCGTAGGTGGAAGGCCGCCATTTTGGATCTTGCCGGCGCGCATGAAGAAATAGTTCGGTCGGCCTAATCGCACAATTCTTTCTAATTAGTATTCAGTTCATTTCTAATACCACTTGTTATCAACACGAAGTCCTTTTAGTCTGAAAATATTCGCCTTCAACCCAACAGCACCACTTTTCAACATCATCTATCTGTCATCTAGCGTAGATGCCACTGGGTTGGCGGTGACACGGCTGGCCTGTTCACGATGGTTAAAAACCTTTACCAAAATGTAGTAATCTGCACTACTTTCAAGATGGAAACCTAGCACCTGCGCTAGACATAGACATAGACATAGACATAGTTTAGACATAGACATAGTTTATTTAACTTCTCTTAACCTTACAAAAGGTATCAAGAGGATACATGATGAGATTACATAATCATTGTGTAATGGCTTTCAGGATATGATTAAATAAAGCATACAGTGCATTTAGATTCCCATGACCTTTGTAATTCATAATTCTGCTAAATAGTAGTATATTTGGCCTCCAATTTCTAATATTCGGATAAAGACGTCTCCGCAAATCATTAAAATATCGACAATTACAAGTGGCTAGTGGTGATATAGAAGATATCGCCATCTAGTGTCAAGTGTGGCATTGCTCCTGTAGCTGTAATTTTAGTGAGTGGTGAATACATTGTATCTTGATAGAGTAGAGGACCAGGCAACCTCGCCTCCAGCGCTGAAGGCAGCCTTACACTCAACCTTTGCGTTTGCTTAGCAGTGTTTCTAGATGACCGTGGCGCAGGGAACGAGGTTGTACCCAACATCTTATCGGGGGGGGGGGGTGCATGTAGCTATTTAGCCTCGGCGTGTACCTTTTTATCAACTAGCCCCTGGTTCTTCGTTTTGTCAACCCGAGACGTATTTCATTTTATCATGTTCATTGTTCTGTTATGCCACAATCGGGTTATTATCGGCTTCTGTCATGCTTCCGTCGCAGCAAAATGATAGCGAAATGGTCTATGTTTTCTGAATTCGGCCACAGTAGCACTTCGAGTTAATGACGTCATGGAAGGTTGTGGGTTTGGCGCGTCTTTCAAAAATTTACGGGTGTGCTCCGCTTGAAATTGGCGGCAAGCTCACGTCCCACAGCAGGGCGGATCCAAGCGAGGGTACACCGGCCAGTACCTCCCGTTATTATCAATGTTGAAAGATGCGTTTTATTTCAAAGGTGCCCGTTTTTTTCAGGCAACGAACTTTATCCGCAAACAAGTTTCTTGTCATAAAAACGTGGTTTCTATCCATAAAAACAAAGTTTTTATCATAAAAGCTAGGATTTTCTGATAAAAACAAAGGTTTTAGACCTGTTGGAGCATGTTGGTATAATAATACCGCCGGGATTGGAGAAATGGATTACGAACTCCCCCGCACGATTAAGACTCCCGACCGTGTTCAGAGCCTAATTCTACTCGTACGCCGTTGGCCTGACATGGCTTCAGATTGTACCCACACGTGTGTTGATGAGGAAGAATTTCACTTGGGTACTTCTTTCGAGATGCAGGATTAGGCCTAAAGTGCACTCCTCTAGCAAAAGCATAAAGGATAAAGGGTAAGAGGTAAAATCGGTAATAGGATTAGAAAGCGCGGCGAAGAGCCACTTTTACGAGGCTTAGTCGAGTAAATCACGTCACTAGGCAACGACCCTGTCCTCCCACGCGTGGGAGGTTTTATATAAATACCCACGGATGGACACTGTCGGCTATTCGGACAGAACACCCGTTTTGGAGGAAACTTTCAGGTAGGTGGCTATGACTTCTTGTTGTGTCATTGTAATGTCAGTATTTACCTCCTTTTAATATCGGGAACAAAAACCTGAACTGAACTATAGTCGCCCCCCCCACACTCCTCAGTTTTATGGTACACATATGCTCGTTCCTGAGTTTGAAAAGGATCCCCTTATGGAAGGAACCAAAAGGGAAATTTTCCACACCTTTCTGCGGGCTTTTTTCATCCAATAGACCCCCTAACGGAACGAACCAAGATATTTCACCCCTTTTCGGGATTTTTCATGCAATTATACGCCACCCTAATTTTGAAGGAACCAACGGATTTTCACCCCCTTTTTTACAAATTTTTTCATTGAGAATAGGATTTCATACCCCTGTTCATTATTTTTTCTGGAAGAGAACTTTTTTCCCCCTTTTTGAGAATTTTTCGGGAGAAAGGTCATTCAAAGTACCCCTATTTTAAGTGTTTTTCGGGAATTTTTTCATGAACAGTGCTGCCGAAAATGACCCCTTTTCCCGCGAAAATTGGAACGAGCATGCGGTATGGTTGACCCCTGAGTGTGTGTGTGTGAGGGGGGGGGGGCTTGCTTTGTTTACTGTTAATAATGTTACATATCTGTAAATTCTTGTACCCATTTTAAAAGTGGTTGAGAATAAACTTGACTTGATGTGAAATAGGGAGGGTTTCCTCCAGAATAATTACTTTCGGGGATGGATCGCAGTAAAAGCCCACTGGTGGAGGGTCTGGAGGCCCTTCCCCATAATCACAAGAGCTGGAGGGCTTTGAATTAGAGTCAGACAAATAAGCATTTTTGGGACACTTCTGTGTAGGCCTACATGTTTTAGTTACTGAGTGAACATTGTAACATTTTTATGAGAATGAAGATGTTTTTTAAAATGCGCTCATCCATCCTCAAATAGGCCCTACTTATATTCTTGGGGATGGATTTTCCTCCGCATTTCCCCGTCTGTTAGTGATATCATTTAGGCCCCTAGAACAGATGGAGTAAAAGTGAACTCGTCAGCATTAGGTTGGGGCGCGCTTTAGGCCTAATAACGGATCGGAT
>NMRB01000254.1:63066-77075 GCA_002633025.1 Notospermus geniculatus | reverse complement strand
TTACCTTACAAAATCTCTCCAGTGGCGAGATTTTGTAACGTTACAAAATCTCTCCATGCAGTGGTGAGAAATTTGGAAATGTCAAACATTTCCAAATAGAAAATTCCTACAAAAAAGGAAAATGCATCCAGGCTAGCTGCAGCCAGAATCCAACCATGTCCTTCAAGAGGACAGGTGCTGCCCTCTGAGCTAAGCAGAAGGAATTAAAGTTGGAGAGATTCTGTAACACGTTACAAATTCTCTCCAAGTTTAATTCCTTCTGCTTAGCTCAATGTACTTATCCATTCAGTCTGTTCACTCAGCTTTTTGTCATGTGGCACAACCGCAGTGATCTCCTTTTGATTTTCGTTCTGTCCCAGACATTACACATTCTTTTTGCTTATAAATATTGTATAGACCACTGCCATTACGTCAGTCTGAATAAATAACAAATATTGACCGCCATCTGGTGTTGCTGACGCTGATTGTTTGATTCGCAAGAAATCAACATTAGACATAATTGATATTGTCTGAGATATCATCACAACCGCCCACGCGCATCGTTCTTTGTCTTTTTAGCATAAGAATATCCCACCAAAATATCGCAACTTTCCCATTCATTTACAAAACAGAATATCGTGTAAATTCCACGCCGGAGGTTAGCGTTTTTGTAGTAGGCCTAAATTCTTAAAGCTGAACGTTACAAATAATTATAAGCTACATGTATCAGGGGAAGACTGACCAACCTCGTCTCCGGGGCTTAAAGGGGGTTACACGATTCAACATTTGTTGAAAGTTGAAAGCTACTGTTTCTGTCCCAGACATTACACATTCTTTTTGCTTACAAATATTGTATAGACCACTGCCATTACGTCAGTCTGAATAAATAACAAATATTGACAGCCATCTGGTGTTGCTGACGCTGATTGTTTGATTCGCAAGAAATCAACATTAGACATAATTGATATTGATATCATCACAACCGCCCACGCGCATCGTTCTTTGTCTTTTTAGCATAAGAATATCCTACCAAAATATCGCAACTTTCCCACTCATTTACAAAACAGAATATCGTGTAAATTCCACGCCGGAGGTTAGCGTTTTTGTAGTAGGCCTAAATTCTTAAAGCTGAACGTTACAAATAATTATAAGCTACATGTATCAGGGGAAGACTGACCAACCTCGTCTCCGGGGCTTAAAGGGGGGTTACACGATTCAACATTTGTTGAAAGTTGAAAGCTACTGAAAGTTCTTGAAAGCTGTTGAAGCGGCTAAACCCCCTTTCAACACCCTTCAACAAGGTCTTTCAACAGCTTTCAACACGTTGCCAGGAATAGGATGAAGCTATTTTGGCAACTTGTTGAAAGACCCTGCGGAAGCTGTTGAAAGGGGGTTTAGACGGGGCAACAGCTTTCAACAACGTTCAACTCCTTTCAACTTTCAACACCTTTCAACATGACAAGTTGAATAGAATCCCCCCGTAACTTCGGCGACATACCAGAAGACCGTGGTTGAAAGAATTTGAAGAACTTGGGAACGAGGTTGAACACCGACCTGTCATAGCATGCTCATCAACGATGTTAGTCGAGTCTCCTTTTTCTGTTTCTTTCCAGAATGAATGTTACGGTCCGTATACCTTTAATTCTTGGCTTCATTTTCGTTTTATCTGTGCCTGACCTGATCAGAGGGAAAGCCCTGAAGCTTCTCGATGACGTCACGAAGGAGGGAATCGGTCAGCCACTTGTGGGAGCAGCAGAGGCAAATATGACAGGCGAACATGGCGAAATACACAATAGTGTGTTTCACTCAAACGACAAACGTTATTTGCCGTTAATGCTCCCAGGGGTAAGTTTGACTGTTTTTTAATGACCCTGAACGATATCACACGAGCATCACATTGGCGATGTGGTGACGAAGTAGACTGGTTCCCACCGTTGCCGCTCCCGCTGCGGGGAACCGGGCGGGGAACCAGTAGCAACAGCGTCGAGTGCGAAATCACCGGGACCAATCAGAATACCTGTTACCCACTATAACGAGTAGAATGATTGGCTAATGGGAAAGGTTGGTGTTAAGGTCCGGTGATTAGGCACGCGACAGCACTCCTGGTGGCGGGAGCGAGCGACCCTCTGCTGGTTATCTCAGGATAGATGATGCCAAAATCAGCCGGCGAACATTTGACTTCCGTCCACAGTTGTTGACATACAAGTTGCTGGCGAATAAAAGGTTGAATTAATCCGGTAATTGATAAATTTTTGAGTAACCCGGTACCCGGAACGGAATTAGATGTGCCGCCCCCGCTTCTTATTCTCCTGCAAGTAATTTCACCAGCTTTCACCACATGATATTCTGTCGTTCTCCCATTTCTAAAGACTTCATCCGCCATTATGTGACATCCATTTGCTTGATTTTATGGATAGACCATAAAGTTAATCACCAAAAACCAATGAGTGAATTCGTTTGAAGGATAGCCTGTGTATTTGCCGTGCACAAAGGAAGAGTGCACAAAGGCTTCGACTGAATTATTGTGTCACATTTTGTAGCGTTTCTCGGAGTAGCTTGTGATGGCCTCCTCCGTACTTACCAGGGCCAATAATGCTATAGCGTCGGCCCTGACGGAAAAATGAAATACAAATACAAATACTGAATTATGGTGAGTGCAGGGCCTAGAAAGAAAGAAAGAAACCCTAAAATTATTTGGTTAAAATGTCACCTTTCCATTCACTGCATTCTCCCTCTTGCGCTGTAACGACGGTTAAAAATCCGCAAATGAAGATGTTACACAATATGTTACAAAATATAAGGACATTGCGAAAGTCGCGACTCTCAAATCTCGAGTTATAGCTGAGGAAGACGTTTGGTGGCGCTGCAGTCGTCAGCTGGACCTCCCGTCATCTTTACGACTACAGCGCCGCCCAACGTCGTCCTCAGCTACGACTCGAGATCACAACGTCACATTTTGTAGCGTTTCTCTTGGTATTCTGCATCTGAAATGGCGTAGATAGTCACAACGTATCTTGCCATCGTTTAAATCACCATGTTTTTATACGTTCGCATGCAAATATCATTGTTTCAGCCATCTTGTTACGGTCTCGGAATCTCATGTAACCCACGTGATCTGAGAACGTGTGTTGGAGTCTGCCGACCCGGACGAACGAGGAAAGCATGCAGACGACTGCCGGCACGTGGATTTCTGTGCATCCAAGTCAAACTACATGCGGCCGACTGAGTTATTGGACAGGAGTAGTGAGATGACGGAGGCTTTGAAAACTAAGACGTTAATCGAAAGGACTCTGCGTTAACAGGAATCGAAAGGACTCTAATTATAGGCCTACCCGATACCGATATGTTCAAGTTCAGGCGAGGCGCACATTGACGGCAAATCCGCGGTAGGGGTGTCTTAAAGTCAACTGACCAGCTGAATGAGGAGACTAGCAGCTTTCGGTCAGTGACTTTAAAAACATCCCTACTCGCATTATAAGATTTGCCGTCAATGTGCGCCAAGCTTAGCGGGTGGGTGCTACGTCGCAGTCTGAAGGGCCTACGGCCTACGACCTACGGCATTATCCATTCCATTATGGGACGAGAGTGCATTGCGACAGGTACAGAAGCCTAAACAGTCTGATTTCTAGATGCTTGTATTGTTTTATTCAATGATTATTTTACAGTTAATCAAATCACATATCACACAATAAGAAGAGAAATTATACAAAGTAAACAGAAGTTACATGAAGCATTGAAAGAAACGTGGTTCGCGTTTTTTTGTCTTCATCAACGTAATTTATAAGGGTTTTCGCAAGGCCCCGAAACTCCCAACGCGCACGGTGCTCGAACAATGTGGATTGGCGTTGGCATTCGCATTTCTGGGGCTTTACGAAAACTCTCATAAATTCCCTATTCCAAATGCAGCATTTTTAACTCCGGAATAATCCATAACTTATGAAGAGGCAATTGACTAATTTGGTTGTTTTTTGCAGTAGTTACGCACCGCCTCCATTTCTGCATTACTCAAACCCTTATTGAACAACATAACGCAGCTCATTTTCCCTTTAAATATTCCGTTCTGGCTCCCTGGACGATGCCCAATATAGATGCTCTTCCCCACTGTCTTTGCATGGTGTCTGCCAACATTGAAATGTTGCACTCGGCTATCGACCTTAAGGGTCAAGAAACCGGTATTGAAGTTATAACTCAGACCGTAAAATGACCACGTGTGTAAATTGGTATAAATGTTTCGGCTCCACCCATGTCTGCCGTTCTTCAGGTACATGTGTATGTACAGATTCGGTCCTGGCCAACTCCAGATGTGCGTCTGCTGCCAACTATCCCACCATTCAAAGAAGCAACCGAACCTCTTCTCGGAATACACGTAGCTGGTATACGTGAAATTTCCTTTACTTCCAACGTCAAGGCCCTTGGCGTTATGGATTGCCATGAACGAGCTGTACAACCCGGCGAACCTATGGGCCATGTTCTGTCGCCCACTTATGTCTGGTGCCTTATAAAGAAAGGTAAAAATCGCGAATGTGAAAATGGGCGAAACGAATGAAGGCACAAAGATGTCACAAAACAACAGACAAATGCAAAATGTCGCCCAAGAAATGCCAAGGACATTACGAAATCAGTAATCTACACTATAGCTTGTGTCGTCGGCTGTGCAGCACGCTTCCAACGCAGTCAGAGAAGATGTGTGCCCAACTTCGCTCCCAGCCTCGTTGGGTCTATCGGCGGAACTAAGCCTCGGTTTTCACATTTGCGTACATGTAGCTGCTTTTCCACGAGGCGTTTGCGGACGCAGTTTCGGTGGCGGGAGCGGGTGCGAGTGAAACAGCTAAAGGGAAATACGTTGGATCGATTTTTCCACCCGCGCCCGCAAACGCCTCGTGGAAAAGCAGCGTCTTGCGCAAGCGGTGGCAGCGTTTGCGCAGGGGGCTTGCAAGAGATTCCACCGACGGCCTTATCAACTATCAGATCCTACATGCATCTAAAAATGCGACAGCAAAAATATTTGGTGACAGCTATGACAACACATGTACTAAGATACTTACCAAATTAAGATTGTGACAAATCCCGTTGTTGTTGTTCCCGGAGACATCGTTACATTTGGATCTACGAGTCAGGGGCCAGTGACCGATCGGTTTAGGATGAGACGGGAATTGAAGGGACGGGTCAGCTGAAAGACAAACATCGTGGTGAGAAGTACCAGCGTTCGTTGTCATTGTAAGCCGAACCCAGCTTTTCCTGCAGCGACGTCGTTCCCAAGTCTTGGGAAGACTATCCTTGCATTCAGTTTTGTAGTAAGTATAAGTAGCCTAGACCTTGCCATCCATTACAAACCTTTACACCTGACATCAAGTTTGGTCCAGGTTTTATCCTTTCGACAAGTAGCTTCTGCTTTTGTCCCGACGTCTTTGTAGCCAGCGATGCAAGTGTATTTCACTTTGGCCCCGACAGAAGTATCAGTCTTCTTATTGGCTTCGGCGTACTGAATCTGGGGTATAAACTTGCAGCCAGTTCCTGAAATTTTGAATGCCGGGAGTGTGCCAAACAATTCAGGAGAGGTCACTTGATCTCACTGAGTGAGCTAAGAATCTTGAAAAAACCGGTAGGGGAAACTTTCCGGTAGGTGGCGGCGTTGTTAATGTGTACCCAGAAGTTTTCTCACATAAAAAAAGGTCAAACCGACTTGGTACCGCGAAGTTTTCGAAACGTCAATGAAAGCAGACTGGTCCCCAGTCCTCGAGCCGCTCCGCTTTTGAGCGGATCGAGAACAGAGGACCAGTCTGCAGTGAAAGCGCATTGATCGTCACGTGCTCGCTCTACGACTTCTGGACCTACCCAAAAGATTCATGAATTTATTGCAGTACTTTCTGATGTATTCCAGTTTGTTCTTATCAAAAGCCGTCCCGAACAGCATCACGCAACTCATCTTTCCCTTAAATTGTGAGTTTGTATCGCCAGGTCGATATCCAAAGAATATATTATTGGCGCTTGTGTGTGGCCATTTTCTCCCAATGTAGAAGCTTTGGCTTCTGTCGTTGACCTTAAACAGGAGGACACCAGTACCGCGGTTGTAGCTCAGACCCATGAAATTCCATTGGTTTAACGGTGCAAACAGATTCTTTGATAAACCCCTAGAACCGTCACGCATGTACATGTGTATGTACAAGTTGGGTGTTGGCCAGCTCCAGATGTGCGTCTGTTGGGACCCTTGCCACCATTCGAAGAAGCACGCCGCACGCATCGTGTTGTAGACGTAACTCGTGTAAGTGAAACTGCCTGGTGATCCGTAGCCTCCGACATCAAGACCTGCACAGGAAGAAATCAAAGCCAAAGCTACTCAAGAACAAATCTTTGCCGTCAATGGGTTAGGGGTCCATGAGATCGGAAAATTAAAGTAAAAGCTAATATCATTTCTGCTCTACAAATGCAATAGTGAGTCCTGTACAAAACTGAAGTAGAAGTAGAAGCATTTACTGCCGTTCTTGCCAGTGAATGCTTACCTTTTGGGTTTCGGATGTGGATGTAGGAAGACATTGTCCCAGGAAACTGATGGGCGGTATTCGGCACCCCTGTCGGGCCCGAGGCCACCTTCATGCCACTGCCCACCCAAGACCCATGGTTCTTCCTAGCTGAAGTGTCTCGACTACCGTGTTTCTTGGTGAGTGGCCAGAAGCCAAGTGGAGACGGATTTAAGTTTTCTGTCGTGAAAGATATAAAGATATGGGCCCGTATTTTAGAACGCTCCTCCACGTAAATGAGTTCCTCAAGGCTATTGTTCTCCTGTTGAGAACAATAGCCTTTTGAGGAATCCTTTACGTTGAGGAGCATTCTACGGGCCATGGAATTGTGAATCGCCTGCATGTTATAGAGGTGTACCTGCGCATAAAGTCCCAGGAAAGGATGTCCTCAATACAAACCCACGTATTGTCAACGGTTATGGTCAGTGTTAGCGAGGTAATCCTTCACAAAATCCACAGGACAATAATACACCTGGACTTTGATCGATATTTGGTTTCTCCACAATCACGATTTTCCTAACTGTTGCGTTTTCCTGGGACACCCTGTAGAATGTTTCTAAACCACAAAGTTAACTGGGTACGGATCTAGTCATGGCAATACTTTGAACAAGCCATCGATCAGCTACCCACATTACGTTACCTTACAAAATCTCTCCAGTGGTGAGATTTTGTAACATTATTCTTAGCAATGAGAGATTTTGTAGCGTTACAAAATCTCTCCAGTGGTGAGATTTTGTAACATTATTTTTAGCAATGAGAGATTTTTTAACGTTACAAAATCTCTCCAGTGGTGAGATTTTGTAACATTATTTTTCAGCAATGAGAGATTTTGTAACGTTACAAAATCTCACCAGTGGTGAGATTTTGTAACATTATTTTTCAGCAATGAGAGATTTTGTAACGTTACAAAATCTCTCCAGTGGTGAGATTTTGTAACATTATTTTTAGCAATGAGAGATTTTGTAACGTTACAAAATCTCTCCAGTGGTGAGATTTTGTAACATTACTTTGTTTATATTCCCCAAAGGGCCAAAAATGGATGGGCATGTTTTAACACCGCGCTCTGCAGCAAATCCGGTATGATACGTTGAGAAATGTGTTTGTGGAGTTCGGTCTTGGCGGATAAATGAACTGTGTACAATAGATGTAAAAAAAGAATTGATTTTACCCAGGCACTTGATATGATCGTCATCTTTTGACCAGGTCTTGTCGGCCTGGCACTTGGTCGTTTCTGTATCACCGACGTGGGAATATCCTGCCTTACATTTGTACTTCACAGACGACCCAATCGGGTGAGAAGATGCTGATGATGTTGGTGATGCGTCGGGAATCTTCGGTGGCGAACCGCATGAAGAAGCTGCGGGAGACATGCGAGGTTTTTTTTATGTGGCCCACAAAAACGATTTCACTTCACAAGGTTTCGATCCCACGAACCAGATGTGGGTTTGCATCGCTGCAATGGCTTCCGAGCCCAGCCCGGGAATTGTGCCCGGTGGATTTAGGCTGTTGGGTTCATGGATGACGAAGGTGTCACTAAAGTCAACAGCACACCAGGCGATATTGCCAGGTGCGCGCTGGACAGCGATGCGTGGAATCTTCTCCCCAATGATGCTCGCTATCAAACAATACCAAAACCGATCCTCCCATAGCAGGGCTTTGGTCGCGTTCCTCTTCATACACTCCCGCATAAATTGTGTGTGAGTGGATGAAGAGGAGCGAGGTAAAAACCCTTGCTGTTGGAGGATGATATCGTCCGGGCTGGCGACAAGATCGGTGGCGATTCGATCGCTTGCAGTATCGCCAGGTGTGCTCCTGGCTTTCCCCGCATACCTTTGCATTTGATCGTGGTCGTTGTCCACTTTCCATTCGTCTGACACGTGATAGTCGACGGCTTTCCAACCAAGTCGTAACCTTTCGCACACTTCCACGTCACAGATAGAGGATATGTCGTGATCTTTGGATTATAGTCGGCGTTTGCTACCTTCTTTGGCGTTCCGCAATCAACACCTAGACGTAATAGAGTGTATTCATGAACATCAAAATGTAAAACGGTTGTTTTCGCAAAGACCAGACGAGACGCCAGACGCGAACGCCAATCCCACCATGGTCCATGCCACGAAGACAGACCGAACAAAAGGATAGGCGTTCGCAATGGCGTTTCCTGGGTTTTGCGAAAACTCTGTCCACGAACCTTACATCGGTCGAAACACATGCAACAAGCGCTTGCGTGAAATTCAAGAGTGTTTTTGACTGGACCCCGCAAGACTTGCTTGCCCTGTCTACAAAGCTTGAATCTACAGAATGTACTTACCTTTGCATTTCATGTCAAAAGACGACCATTTTTTACTGGCCGTGCATGTCGTTGTCTTTTTCTTTCCGCTTGCTCGATATCCCGGGAGACAGCTGTAGGTTACGGTGGCAGTGAAGGTTCGGTTCCTGGTGGAGCTGGCCTTCGCGTGAGCCAGGGATGGAACCGCTCCGCACTGTACCGCTGGAAAAAGGTGCGAGGAATGAAAGTGCCGCATGAGCTATTTTCGGGGGTTTCAGTTATGAGACGGTTTTCGCAAAGCCCCCGAAACGCTGACGCCAACGCCTATCCTATTTTTCGGTGCTCTCTTCCTGGCTGGCATCGAACAACGAGTTTGGCGCTCGCGTTGGCGTTTCGGTTTTTTTTCGAACACTCTCTACTCTCAAAAAGTCCCGTGCAACACCCCGTTAGGCCTATCATTATCAGAGTACATGTAATCGGGTTCGCTGCGTTTTAGTCGGTAGTAATCGGATCTCTGCGACATATTTGAAAGTCTGGAAGCAATATGGCGATGAAATACAAAGCTTCCGCCACGTTTGACGTCAATTTTTGCCCATAGTGGGTGATGAGGTCTCAGCCCAGTATGCGTCTGACACGGTGGTCTAACTTAGACTAATACTCACGCACACACACCAAATTTTCACCGGACCATTTTCCGTTGGGTTGACAGGTCCTGACAAAATTTCCACTTTTTTTCTCGTATCCTTTGATACAGTCAAAGATCGCCACCGAGTCAACGCCTGTCTCATCGCCAGTGCGTTTCGTCAATGGAAGGGACAGTAGAGGACAGCTTTTCGCCTTAGCTGGCACTGGAATATGAATGTTTTGTTCACAGTGAGGACCGCGAAATAGGGCGTTTTTGTTTATTTTTGTGCAGACGGTAGTTAGGCTACATAGGTGAGTCATTTGTGGCGCTTGAATCATTTGGCTACGTCAATCATTGCGCGTGCTGCAGGATTTTCCTGCATTTCGTCCGCATTATTTTGAATCAAAGAGAAAACGATCAAGGAATAAGGAGGATACATACCTCCTGTTTTTTCAAAGGTACCGGACTTGGCTGCGTTCTCTGCCAGAGCATTACTGTTGGCAAAGGGGTCACCAAAAGGTCCGTTGGCAATACCAGCGGGTAGAGGGGGCGGAGGTGGCAGTTTCCCACCAGGCTGAAACACGAGTAAATCAAGGAGAAGAGCGAAGTGGACATAGATACGGTATTGATGTTGATCGGGGATTTCATACTCGCTCGCCGGCAACCGTCACTGGAAGCCAAAATGTGTGCGGTGACGTCACGGCAGACATTTTGAGGGACTTCCGGCAACGCTCCGTATCGTGGATCCGTATCACGTATGACGTATGACTTTAATAGAAAATGCATTAGCTCGATACGTCATACGTGATACGGATCGACGATACGGAGCTTTGCCGGACGATGCTCAAGAGATAGAAAAGTCTCTCAAAGAAGTCTCGCAGAGTTTTCCTCTGAATTATCCTCTGCTGCGTTCGGCTGCTTTTCCACGAGGCGTTTGCGGGCGCGGGTGGAAAAAATCGATCCGACGTATTTCCCATTAGCTGTTTCACCCGCACCCGCTTCCGCCACCGAAACCGCGTCCGCAAACGTCTCGTGGAAAAGCAGCCTTAAACTGGTATTTTATGCAAAACGGATGTAAGTGATCGTGCAACTACAAAATGTACGATCAAAAATATCGGCGGGAAAGCAAGTGAGTCCACATCCTGGGGTCCACATCTTGTGGCTATTGTGGACTTCAAATCAAATCGTACCTGTGCTCCCGTGTGGATAAGAAGCCCGAGGAAAACAGACAGAATCTTCATCTTTTTTGTAGACAACTCAGTCCAAGTCGAATATTTCCCAAATAAAAAGACACGTGTTGATCACCAATCATTGAGTTCGGGACGATGATTCGTATCGGTTTTACCTAGCGTTGATGAGCTGCTGTGTCGTTGAACTTGAACTAGGCCTATGAAATCGACCGTGGACAGAGAACAAGCCCACACATTTCGCGTATCCTACGGCAAAGAAACGTATGATATGTCCCCAGGACCTTGCATAGAAAACGTGGACGATCTGAAGTTTTTTTACTGTGGCTATTTTCAATGAGAAGAGGTGATCGCCTTAAAGGAATATCATATATATATCGATATATATATCATTCGCAAGAAATTAATGACCTCTGCGAGAGGGCTGGCCGATAGGTGTAGTGATGGGTTTTGAAACATTATCCTTTTATCCAATAAATTTTCTTTTGAAGCTAGGCCTGAAATGGTGAAATTCACCCCAGGGCCAGGCATAGATAATCTGAGGTTTGCATAAAACCGACGTAAGCATTGATAATCCCTTCTGTAAGCGGATGGTGACAACGATAAGGGATTATCTTAACCCTTTCATTGGTGAACTGCAACATGTACTCCGGACGACTGTGGGGAAGTCAATGACGTCAGCGACGACTTGAATCGCCATACAAGGTAGACTCACTCAGTCAGTCGCCACGCGCGGCGCTGGAGTAGCTTCCCGCGGAGCGACTGACACCACTCGACCAAATCTCGTGAAATCTCGCTTTACTGGTCGCAGAACGTTGCGACAGGCCGAATCGACGCGCTATGAATGAATGACAATAATGTAGCAGTCACATGATGTTTGGGTAGAAAATGGGTGATGTTGCTGGCAAAATCACAGTCGAATGACATCTAAATATTGACTGGAGTGGACCCATGACCCGTAAGTGCCCGTCCCGTGATCTACTTAGTAAAAAAAGTGCGTAAATGCGGCTGCGGCTAGCTCTCTCAATGTATTGACCGTGCATAAAATATACACGAGTGGTGTCAGACTCTGTAATGGTAATGTAAGAGTCTGACCGCGTGAGACTACATACCAGGATGCCATGCGTTTCACATCGCCATGCACCTCTTGGTACAGATGATGCGTTCAAAGAACTTGCTCCAACACTAGCATTGGTGAACACATAGGCCTATCATTATCGAGCACTATCACAGAAACTTGTGGAGTGGAACAACACAAGGAACTACACCAATAATAGGAGGGAAAAGCCCATCTACAAGCAGCAAAGATGTTTATTGGTACAAGAATGTCATAAATGGAATTACATGTAGTTGGCCTGCAACATTGAATGGATGGAATAATTATCAGTATATTGGAGTATCTGTCATGCAGTAAATCTTGCACAGAACTTTGTAATAAAACTTATATTTCATCACTTTGTAATGAACTAATATCTGACGGACGGATTATAAGTACTTTTCCTGACATATTCCAATCACATCAGAGATGTCAAATCAAGATTCTGTCACCTGGAATGTAAACCTATTTATTACAACCAAGCTAACAGTGCTTAATCTGTTCTCATCAGCAATCTACAACATACTAAACAAAAACTTCATCTTATTTGATACATTTCTGCAAGTTTTTCAATCCTCTTCTTGAGATCATCTTGTTGATTTTCATCAGTATAACTCTGCAACTTTTCAAACATGTTCTTACAAGTGTTCCTTTCCTCCTTACCAAGAAAGTCTATTGACAATGCAAACCGTTTTGCTGTTGTTAAAGTTTCCAGCAGCTGCACACAGAAGTTCATATCAATTTCATCATAGTCAGATATTGAGGTGAAAATATCTCCGAGAATTCCAAAACCAATCTCAGTCTTGAATATTTTCTGTATATTTTCACATCCTAATTTTGATAGAAAGGTGTATCTTTCCTCAGCAGTTTTGCAGTGTCTTCGCCAGTCGCGTACAAACTCTTGATTGTTCCTTGGGAGATCTGTGTCCTGAAGCAAATAATTTTTGGTTAGTTTTCACTCATAAACATTCCCTCTGAAATGCACATAATTTATTGTCTCACCAAGGAATATCAATTTAAATTACACAACACCTTATTTCAGGAGACTGGATGAGACTCTCCGCCAAGAATACTTCACTTGAATGGGCATGACTGCTGTCTACACAAACAACAGCTCAGAGCAAAATGATGGACAGTCACAAAAGCTGTCCACAGTTATTTACCTGCTTGATCTTAGTTGCATTCTTGTCAGATTCTGCGTCTTTTGTCTTCTTGGATGCAGCAATATTCCAGGGTTGATTGAAATGCTCACCAATTTTGTCACCCTTTTCGAGAGGCTTAATATGGGACGCCAAGACTATATCCCTGAAATAATCATCATCATTTAGATCTGGTAATGTTAAAACCTTTACTTTCCTGTCAACAATTCAACTTATCTATCACAATTGTTGAAAGTACTTTCTTGCCCTGTCAATTTCAATGAAATGCGAGGTCAAAGTACCTGAATTCCTCATATGAAGGTACTTTTTGATTGACAGCTCTAAACTTAGCATCGTTCTCCCTCCAATATTTTGCATCTGCTTCAACTGCAGCATTAAGTTCCTGTTCCAATTTGTCAAAATCAATCTTGTCTTCATCTTTTGCAGCCATTCTGATTCTGACATCTGGAAAGAATAATTCACTTTCATTGACAATGAGAGCTCACAAGGCCAGAGGAAGGATTGTTTTAGGTCGGCGAATACTGCCGACGTTGCAATAAGGAGAAACACTGGCATCGCGGGAACACTCAGAGATGTTACACCGGCATGAGACTGGCCCAGTGTAGGCCCTAGTGGTCTTCATGGATTGAAAAAAGATGACATGATTATTACGGGTACCGGTACAGTGGGAGTGGGAAAGATATTGGGAAACGCACTGGCTATTCGTACCGTCACGGTGCAAATAACGCCAAACCAGATCTTATTCACACCGTCGTAAACAGCCAATCAGAGAGCTTCATTCAAGGCATTCCAGATGAAGTTACCAGCTGGTTACCGGTATCATCTCGCACAATGCCGGATTTTTTTTCAATATTCTTGATGAAAACGTTAATTTATAACCACTACCAGGAAAAAAAGTTTTATAATCAATGCTTTTGGGCAAGGTAGGCCTACTAAAGTATCTAATGATTCTCCACAGTTCGGAGCATGAGCCTCAGTGGCCGAGTGGTTAGCGTGGGTGGTTATCAAACGGAAGGCCGCGGGTTCGAGCCCCGTCATGACAGTTCTTCGTTATCATTCCCTTTCATCTCCTTTTATTCTTCTTTTCTCGTCTTTTTATCAATATCGTGATATCGATCGCTGTGACTGTCGGACTTAACGGGGAACTGCGTAATTCTTGAGCCTATTTTTTTTTT